>JAJGRW010002405.1:0-39071 GCA_025461045.1 Carex parvula
CACAGTAACGGTTCTGGAGCTTACTTCACCATTCTCAGGTTGGAGTTCACAAACAATATCTTTCACAATGTCCTCTCTTGAACCAAGAACCCACTCACTACAGAATTAAGAAGAAATGACAAAGAACAATGTATCAAATGTTTTAAACACAGACACACACACAAGGAAAGAAAAAAGAAAGAAAGATAAAAAGTACCTTGTACAAAATATTTGGTATGAGGACGAAGAATGCCTGGAACTTTCACAAAAGCCTCAAAATTGTTTGCTGCCACCTCGCACCACTTGGACCTAAAAGAAACCCATGGAGAAAAAATATGAAACCAAAAATGAATCAGTAACAACATCAAATTTGTAACAATAACTGCATAATTGTTTATCCAAATCACAGGCTGTAATACTCACCACTAAATGGTCGTCAGAACACGTGCATCAGGTGCATATGCCCTTATCTCGCTTGACATGCTCCGGATCATATCATACTGCTCAAGGTTCACTGGCTGAATTGTGAAAAAAATGACATCACAATAAACAACAATAGGTCCGAGTTGTGACTCTACTACAAAAATACTAATTATGCAAAAGTAAACTAATTGTCCTTCGGGAGAAAATGCACACCTCATCCCACAGGTAAAAGTAAGCTTTCTTCCAATGTGGCTTTGATTTCAAGACCTCAACTTCTCTTCTTAATGAATCTTTGCTGTATCAGTACTGTAGTATATCAACAAGAAAAAAGTTCTCATTAAATTAAAACTTGTTTACAAAACAAGTACACCAATAATATGTCAAACAGCATATTAGGTACCGAGTAGTTCAAACAATGCTCCATCTATACCAGGAAAAATGGGCAGATATGGAATAGCATAAGCTGCTAATCTTGGATCAGAATAGTAGTTATCGGCCTTTGGATGGTCAGCTGAAAAGTAAAATAACAGCAGGTCTCAAAATCATAAATGAACAGAGCAACTGCTTAGAACATGTATTAGTCAGGTACTAATGCTGGTACCAGCAATGCTGGTACCAGCACAATGCTGGTACCAGCACAATGCTGGCATGTACTAGACAATAGATGGTGTCAGTAAATGTTGAAAATAGAAATATCTTCCACACCCCTTGCTAACATGATAATTAACAACTCTATCCCTTCTCACAGATTTTTGAAATACCCTAACGTTACCCTTCTCACCATTTATGTACACATAATAGCAAGGATGAGTAGTTTGAGAGTATCTTCAAATGGAGAAGATAGAGACCAAGAGAGCATGTTTATTGTCGTTAGGAATACATGTAATCACCGATCAGTACCAATGCTTATTAAGGGTATGCGTTATAAATCTCATTGTGCAGGAGTTCATGCAATGCCATAATTAATCCAACTTGCAGAATATCCCTTGGAAGTGCTGTCCTCTATTGAACCTCTCTTATAGAGATAATTATAACCTGGAGAAAGAAAAATACCTGGCCATGGGCAAGTATAAGCCAGCACTCGCATGCTTTCACCCCATCTACAAAAGAATGGGCTGATCCGGTACTGAAGCAGCCATTCAAAATGCTGGTCTAATGCATCATACCAGCTTTGACTACCATGCTGTAGACAGAAGCGATCCTCGATAACTGTTTCTGAATAAAAATCAAGGTATAACATACCCTTTGAAGATAAATGGAACATCAAACTACTAGTGTTGTTAACATGACACTGGATTTAAATTCATTTAATTATGAGAGCATCACAAGCATAATGCACTAGTAGGCTTGGCAGGAACATCACCGTGGAAAAATTAGAATCCTCAGTTTTTTCACACACAAATAAAACCTAATGCAGGTTCTACGAATTGTTCCAATCAAAATTTATCTCAGGTGATGTTTGAAAATTCTTAGTTTACCATAACAATATATGCTCATAGCAAAAAAAAGCAGTGTGGATTGGGAATTTACCAGTTGCTTCTTGCAAAATCTGAAAACTAAGAATTTAATTAAAGACAAAAAAACTATTAATTGACCAACTTTCTATAATTCGCTCAAGGAAAACGGGAGAATGGGAATTATCAATTTCCAGTTCCAAAATGATGCACTGCTAACAAATTGGCTATGGAAGTTACACAAGAACCCGGACTGCCATTGGACTAAGACGTTTCAGCTACTCTATGGGATCCAAGACGTAGCACAACTTGACTCTGACAACAACCAGTCCTTCCTAAAGTCCCTGCGGAGGCTGACATCTTTCTACTCATGCTCTATCGTACCTCACAATGAGGGAACGCAACTCGTATGGTGCTGGACACAACAAGAGCAATTCACAAGTGCATCTGCGTATGCTCTCATGCACCACAGAGGCATCAGCTGCATATCAACAAATTATCTGGAAATTGAGGGCCCCTACCAAGGTGAAAACTTTCCTCTGGCTGGTAATACAAGATAGAATTCTGACACAGCAGCACCCGTATAAGAGGGAGGGGCTGGAACGCCGCACCCGGATGGCAACTGTGTGGTGCCACTCAACTCGAGACAAGAGATCACATCCTCTGGTACTGTCCTTACTTGGGAGGATTTTGGAGGGGATTCCAGGGCCATTTCAATATCTCCTGGCCAATAAACATCCTTGACACCATTAACGACATCCGGTGGTCTCAAAGGACTTGTCATCTGCAATGGCCATGCTATGGCACACAGTCTGGGCTGCAGGATGCAGGGCACTCTAGCGAGAGAGGAACAAAAGACTGTTCTCTGACAAGAGCCGAGCTGCGTTACTACTAATACATGATACTGCCCTTGAAATACAACAATGGTGCCAGAACTGTTAAAAGACACTTATCATACTCGAGCTTGGGTCCACAGGGGGTCATTGCAAGTTTCTATTGTTCTTTGCTGGCTGTACATTTTACTTCTTTATAATGGGATTGTACTAGATACCTAAATTGCAAATTTTTCCTTCTTTAATACAAATTGTTAGTGGGCAATTTGCCTGCTAACCTTAAAAAAAACTTTCTATAATTAGGTTTGATTTTTTCCTATAGAGGAACGAAGCTGCAAAGCTGTACAAAAACACAGACCACAAAAATCCAAAAGAATGGCTCGTGAATTATGCAACCTATTAAACAATACATCAGACATGAAATAAATATATATTCACTGCAAAAGATCAGAAAGGATACACCAAAAACAGCTGGAAGAGATGGGGTCAATGGGAGAGTGAAGTCCCAGACCGTCACTCCAAATCTTATGGAAATAGAAGTGTTGATGATGTTATCTTCATCCATCTCATCACTGGAAGTGTGATCATATCTACATTCCTGAAATGTTGGTAGTAGTAGAACTTGCCTCAATGATGATGCGGCAGATTTAGCTCCCTCGACCTAAATTTCAAATTTTCAAAAATCAAAGAAAAGTTGTCATCAAGTTGTGTAAGACTAATACCTTATAAGTGAAATGATTAATAATTAAAAAATTGAATTTAGGATGAGTACCGCTTCTTCCAATGGTTTGTCATCCCGTGGCTCAACAACATCAAGGCATGATTTTAATTCTTTGTATAGTCGATACTTTTCATCTTTAGGTAGATGACATTGCCGATCTGCTTTAAAGTAAAAAACAAGACAAAATATAAATGCCAGATTACGAAGGATTAACTTGCATAAAAAAGGATAGAACATGAAAAGAATTATACTCTGCATCAGGTTTCACCGCAGTTACAATAATCTGACCCTCATATTGGCCAGGTGGTTGGTCATATGGGACAGTTACAGAAACCCAAATAGCAGTGGTTTCTCTGCGCAAGACAAAAGGATAAATGTTAATTAAATATAACATTGGTTAATAATAAATAGAACAAAACTGTAACCACCATCAAAGGCCATCATATGCCTGAATCAAATGTTGTTAATAATGACAGTATGCTACCGTAAAATGGTGATTTAGAGTCAGCACAATGAAATTAAAATACTACCCAGGAAGAAGATTTATCCGGGAAACGGTACATCAAGAGGTACGAGAGCATCAGGCACGCCTAAGATAGAAACCACACGACGCAGTGTCACAGATTTCCCAACAACCAATCTGCCATGGAATACATCACAAATCTACACAGCAAAAATTGAAAGATAATCACGCACATTGAAATCCTGGAGTAAAAAAAGTGCAAACCTATCTCCAGAGGAAGAGCATAAATCTGTAGATCTAATCTGAACTGCCCCTGCAATGCCTGAGCCTGAATTGGCGGACCATGAAACTTTGGGCCGCAAAGCAATCTGAATGCTTTCTCTCTCATTTCTGGCGGCCAGGAGAGCTACCTAGAGGGAAGAAAAATGTTAGACAAGCATTGAAATAAATTCACTTATCAATGCAAAATAATGTACCAGAAGCAGTGCAAGCAGAGTCTAAGTATGAGAATGTCCAATAAATCGACTCCAATGATACTCAATTAACAGCGTTAGCAGTTAGAAAACCAACTTTAAGATAGCAAACAAACTAGCTGACCAGAAATTAGACCAGCTGATCTAGTAAGCCGTCAGACAGAGCTCAGAGACCAAGATATTCATACATTTATACACATCCTATATTCGTATCTACATCTCAAGAGCTATTATTATCAACTGTTGGACGAACAAAATGACGGCTAGTATAAAAAAGAGCTCACAGGCTCCAGCGGTCGAGGAACTTCTTGTTGGCCAACATTGGCTGTGCTGGGCATACACCAAACATGCAATAGCTCTGTTGACTGGACCTTTGTAGGGTCAATTTCCCCACTTGTCAGCTGGCTTGGTCCTTCTCTTTCTTGATGCACCCAACCATATGATGTCCCGCCTCCAGCAACACCTTCAACAGGTGGCACATTGAAGTTTTGCATATCTACCCCTGAATATTTTTTTCAAAACATTGTTATTTGCTGAATTCAATTAATGATCCAGTGTAAAGGATAAATATCTGGTAACTAAATTTTAGAATCAGTATCTGAAACAAAATGTGAATGTTTTATTGTTTCACATATAGTCAGTGAAGGCCTAGACGGTACGAGAGATGGGAACACTGCATTAGACTCGCAAAAGGAAAATCAGTACAAGAAATCGCAAGCATTACTAAAACCTGATCGGATATGATGAAACTATTTTTCACTCAAACGCGAAAGAGCATGCACGCCTGAACGGTTCTTCCCCCGATCGGAAGCTGTCGTACGGCGAGAGAGAAAGAGGAACAATAAATTGCGTAAAAAATAAACCCGATTTGGAGTGAATGAAAGGAAATCTCTACCCCCTTAGTTTTTCCCGCGCGGCTGAGAGAAAGAGCGCTTGGTTGAGGTGCTCCGATCACTTTCTAAATGAGACGATTCTCTTCTCCTCCTGCTTCCGTTTTATTTACCTAGCGTTCAGTAACAACTGAATAAGGTTTAATTCTGCAGTTAATTCGTCTAATAACTGGCAAAAAATGCTTGTAGCTCGTGACCGCCCGGAATCAGTAGGGGTGTCCGTGCCAATGACTACGATACGCACACGGACACCTTCAACATCTCGTAAGCTTAATGGATATGGATATTGAATATGGGTAAGTGAGTATGGATACCGTATTTGATAAGGTGGATATCGGTTTTCTTCTCATAATCCACTTTTCGAGTTCCGACTATGTAGATTTCTTCAACAGTAAAACTTGAAAATACCTAATTCTTCGGATAAAAATGCCCTTGCATATTTTTTTCAGATTACCTAACCAGTTTACTTTTATTTCAAAGGCGTTGTTCGGCAAGCTCAGTTTAGGCTTCCCGAGTCTTAAACTTACCGAACGGGTGCTCCTTAGTGCAACTTAATCTCATCTCTTTAGTGCTTCTTTTGCCCACATTTTTTAAGCTTGCTCAAATTTTTAAGTTATGGTTTCATATGACTTAAGCATTTTATCAAGCTTAAGTCTTTCTTAAGAAAGTTACTTTTCAATTTTATTACCGAACAGTGCAGGTTAATGCAGCTTAAAATTAAGTCTCACATGGGTGCTGAACAACATTTACAGCATTTAAATGTAATGAGACAACATTTACATATTTTTCCTAATAAATAGTTTTTATTTTTTATTTTTTTTGACAAAAGTGGGTATCCCCCACCTGTTTCATATTGAAACAAGAATAGTTTATACAAAAGGCAATGGAGTAAGAAGTCCATTGTGTAAAATACCTAGGCAACTGAAAAATAACAACATAGCATCAAGGTACAGTACCCTATGACAAAATATAGCTAAAGATAAAAGAAGTAAGTTCAGAAAATAACAGAAGCATGAAACTAGTAATACTAATAATCCCTAGAACCAGTAGAGCCATCCTGTAAGAACCATCAGAAGAGGGAGATCCAGGATTAGAAGAAGCTGAGGTGGAGTCAGAGGGTGAACTAGAGATAGAGTCAACCCTGTCTCGCAGATAATCCGAAAGATCCGACCCCACGTATCCAAGTTCTGCTACTTCTATATCCTGGGAGCTTGCCTCTTTTGGGGTATCGGAATCTGACAGAGGTATCAGGCTGCCTACCTGGGTCAAAGGAAAACATCCATAGGCAAAATTAAAGTTAGTTTAAAATAAGTTTCATCAGTCTTAATCTTATACCAATAAGAGAAAGAGAAAATTATAGCTGAGCCAACACTGGCCAAAGTTGGGATGGTGAATTAGTAAAACAAATATTATTCCTAGTTAACCATAAAATCCAAAGGGTAGCAGCCCCATGTAATTCTACTAAAAGGGTATCTTAAGAGGAATGCATGCATCAATGTACCATAAGTCCTCAACAGTTTCACAATCAAAAGAAAAACCATTATGATTGGCATCCATGACCATATTGCAGTAATAAAGGGGCAGGTAACAAACAAGTGGTTAATTGTTTCAAAAGAACCACAAAATGGGCAAGCAGTATCTCCATGCCAACCTCTTTTCAATAAATTGGATTTAGTAAGAATTTGTCTTGTCGTAAGAGCCATAAGAAAACTTTAATCTTTAGAGGTATTTTAGCTTTCCAAATTGAAGAGAATTGATATTTTTAATACCCCCATACTCTAACCATAAATAAAGAGAGTGAACTGTAAAGAGGCCAGTGGAGGTCCATCTCCAAGTGATTAGGTCAGGTGTGTCTAAAATGGGAAGAAAAGAGATAGAATGCTGCAGGTTATTCCATTCAGTAAGTAACACACCAGTAAGTTGTCTAGTAAAGGTTAAGAGTAGTGAGAAGATGAAGAAAAAGCATTAGCAACAGAAATGGTTGGGTCAGAAGCTACTTGAAACAGATTAGATAAAGGCAATATAAGCTACATTCCCCATGCCATCTATCAAGCCAAAAGGATGTAGCAGTACCATCCTTAACAATTCTATTAATACCTAAGTCAAAAATTGTTCTAAAAGTAATGATACCATTTCAAAAATGAGAAAATCTAGAAGTATCTAATCCTGTAGGACCATATTTATCTGCAAGGATAGCTTTCCATTTACCTTTAATTGTGGGATCTTTTGAAACGAAACCACCATTTGACTAAAAGAGCGGTATTGATTCTAGAAAGGTTTATAACACCTAACCCCCCTGGTCCTTACTAAGACAAACATATTCCCAAGCAATGAGATGAATATTTTTTTTTATCAGAGGAGCTACCAGACCAAAGAAATTTCCTTCAAATTTTGTCAATTGTGTTACAAATAGTAACTGGCATTTTGTAGATGGATAACCAATAGAGAGGAATGGCAGAAAGCACAGAATTAAGAAGGGTGACCCTACCGCCTAGAGATAAAAGGGATCCTTTCCAAGTTTGAAGTTTTTTCTCAATTTTATCAACTAAAGGCGTCCAATGTGTAAGACTTAAGGTTTTCCAATGTAAATGAACTCCTAGATAAGTAATAGGTAAGGAAGCAATTTTACATCCTAATTGAGTAGCTAAAGAGGAGGCTAGAGAAGAAGAGATATTTAAAGGTATCATTTCACTTTTATCAAAGTTAATTTTCAAACCAGAAACATCTTCAAAGCCAAGTAAGAGAAATTTTAAGTTTTCAACCATTAAAGGATCAGCCTCTAAGAACAATAAGGTGTCATCTGCAAAGTGCAAATTAAGGACTTTAGAAGAATCATGAAAGTGACCTAAACCCTGGATTCTACCAGCTAATTGAGCCTTACTTAAAATTTTGTTAAGAGCATCAGCCACAAGATCAAAAAGAAAAGGTGGCATGGGATCACCTTGTCGAAGGCCTCTTTTACAAGGAAAATATGCACCAGTTTCTCCATTGAAGGAAATACAGGTCCTTCCTCCATGGAGAATATCTATAATCCAATTAATAAAAAGGGGGCCAAAGCCTCTAGCAGTAAGAACTTCTAACAGAAAATCCCAATAAACATTGTCAAAGGCTTTTTCAAAATCTAACTTAAAGAGAATGACTTTTTGTTTTGTAATTTTAACTTGGTGAAGTAATTCATGGGCAGTGACAATATTATCACCAATTAACCTACCTTTAATATAAGCATATTGTGAGTCATCTATAAGAGGATCCATAACGTGAGAAAATCTATCAATTAGAAGTTTAGTAATCAGCTTAAAACTACAATTGATTAGACTAATAGGTCTATAATTCTTGATAGTAAGAGCATCAGCTTTCTTAGGTATAAGACAAATAGAAGCTAAATTAAGTTTGGAAATATCAAGAGATCGGTGATAGAAAGCTTGGAATAACTTAAGAAGATAAGAAGAAACAATATCCCAAAGATTGATAAAAGAGAAAATAAATCCCATCAGGTCCTGGTGATTTATTAGGGTTACAGGAAAACAAGGTTTGTTTAATTTCCTGTAATGTGAAAGGGAGTTCTAAAGAAGCTTGCTGACTGGAAGTTAACTGTTCAGAAGTAGACCACAACAATGGTTGTAAAGAAAATAGTCTATGTGATGATGTACCTAACAAGTCTTTGTAATAGGCAGTGATATGCTCTTTCATAAGCTGAATATCAAAAGTGAGAGTACCATCTATTTCAAGAGACATAATGGTATTCTTTTTCTTTCTTTGAGAAGCTGTGAGATGAAAAAACTTAGTGTTTTGATCTCCTTCTAAAAACCATTTTAATTTGGCACGTTGCTACCAATATAATTCTTCTTCATGGTACAAGTTATAAAGAGTAGTTTGGCAGTGTTGCCAATTAGAAAAATCAGACGAGGATAAGGAATTAGAATCATTAAGTAACTCAAAATGCTCAATCTCTTCTAATAAAGATTGCTTGAGTCTTCTTTTTTCACCTTGTAAATTTGAATTCCAACCCCTTAGTTTTTTCCTAAAGTGTTGCAATTTAAATTTCCAAGAGTTGCCTAAGTCTGAACTGAGTTGAAACTCATCCCACCAATGGATAACCAACTCTGTAAACCCATCTTGAGATAGCCAATTCTTATCAAATCTAATATTCTTTTGAAGAGAGGTAGTAAGGGAATCTGTTTGCAAGATGAGAGGGTTATGATCTGAATAAACCCTAGGAAGAGAGTGTACCATAGAAGAACTATATTGGTCAAGCCAGGAAGAAGTACAAAAGAATATGTCAAGTAGTGCTTTAGATTGAGATATAGCAGATCTAGCCCAAGTATATTTTCTATTACCTAAAGGTAGCTCAATTAATGTTAGATCTGAAATTAAATTATTAAATCTATTACTGAGAATATAATTAAAAGAGGGTCCTAATTTTTCAGATCTAGACCGAATAAGGTTAAAATCCCCACATACTAACCAGGAAGAGTGACCTAGGGATGAAACAGATCTAAGTTCATTCAGAAAGGAAGTTCTTTTAGAGGAGAGAACAGGGCCGTAAACAACAGTAAATAACCAAATAAAAGATTCATATTGTTAGAAAGAAGAACAGAAATGGAAAATTCCATAATCCAGGAATCAATAACAGAAAATTTAGAGTCATTAATACCTAAAAGGATTCCACCAGAGGAGCCGACAGAGCTTTTATGCAACAGAAAAGTAATATTATTACTAAAAGCATTGAGCTGTCTAACAGAGAATGATTCTTTCTTTGTTTCCTGAATTGCAACTATATCAATGTGATGAATTTGCAAAGTATCTTTAAGGGCCCTACGTTTATCAGAGAGGCCTAAACCTCTAGCATTCCAACAGAGAAAATTAATCATTAACAGGAGTGGAAAGCTCAGGAGTAATAGATAAGATAGTATGACTAATATCGAGAGGAGGATTAGGAGGTCTACTAGGAATTAAATCAGAACATACAGCAGAAAATCTAGACGTAGACAAAGATCGCAAATGTGCAACAACCTTAAGCTTATCTTCATGAGAAGAACCAAGACAAAGACCACTAACATCAAATAAAGAAATAATTTCCTGATCAGATAAATTAATGTAAGGAAACTGGTGAATAATATCATTACCTGAAGTAGAGCCAGACTTACCACCTCTCAGATTCTTGCCAGAGCCACCCTTCAATTCCTTCATCTTCAAACGGAGACTGTGTCTAGTCTCTTCTGAGTCTGTACTAGCAGCAGGAGCCACCTGAGGAGGAACAAGGGCAGCATGCACCTCAGGGGCTGGTTGAGACACTGCAGGGCCTGGAGGAAGTATCTTAGGTACAGGAGGAAGCATCTCAGAAGCTGGAGCAACAGGGACCTCAAGAGCCAGATCAGGAGTTGGCACAGGAACATCTGAGTGGGGTAGGATGGGCAGAGGAACTTGAGGAGAGGCAATATCAGGAAGATGGCAGGCTGGGATGACAGTAGAGCCAGGGTTAGATAAGAGGATAGTAGCAGAAAAGGAGCCTGAATCTCCTAAAGGGACAGAGTTCAGATCCACTGGCATCGGATCAGCTGGGGCAACAGTAAACTAGGAAGTAGTAAGAGAGGATGGGCCAGGAACATCTAAAGGAGGTGGAGCTATAGTTAGAATTGTGTCTGATAAGGTCACAGAAGGATGAGTAGAGGTAGAGCGGGCGCGATTCAGGGGGGTATCAAAAACAGTAAGACGAGTGGAGCCCCATGGAGGTAGATCACTGTCTTCAACCTGAACCTGAACAATATGGCTATGAGTGAGGCCATTAACGTCAGTGAACAAGAGATGGCGACAAGCAAAGATGACTTCCTTGTCAGGCACCCCGATCTTCATGCGGAGAGCAATCATACTGGACTGCGGATCAGAGGCAAGGTAGATGTCACCTAAATCTCGTGCCAGTTGTCGTAGTTCAGTATCACGCCAAAGATCGTGAGGGTAACCAAAAACACGGATCCAATATTCTTTTAGCAGAATCCCTCCATTGAAGAACCGAAAGTCATAGGGAGTGACAGGAAAGGGGATGCCTCCAAAGATCAGCTCACCTGCACGAATCACCTCATCCCTCCATTCAACAGAAGGTGGGGCTATCAAATAGTGGTGATCAGGTAGTTCGCGTGCAATCCATGTCCAATTGGGGAATGGGAAGAGGAAGTGAAGGCAAGCTTGAATACAAGACGGGCCAAGATGGCGAATGTCACGGAAGACGACCCCTTGAGAGAGAGAGTTACGGAATGCAATAGTGCCCGGAGTAGCATAGTAGCGCATAACTGGAAGGATGTTCGATTCGGCCAGGAGAGCCGGAGCTGGGGGAGGTAACATTGCCAAAGTGGAAGTGTTCGGTACAGGAGGGGAAGGGATATGGATCGAAGAGGAAGCCTTTGGTGGAGGAGGTAGAGGTATTGGCTGAACTGGAAGAGACTTGGGCGGAGCCAAGCGAGGTGTAATATTTATAGAGGAAGAACATGAACTGGAGCGATGACCTGTTTTGGCGCAGGTGAAGCAGACAAGGGAATTCTCTCATTTCAATCCATCCTAGAGTCTCTATCAAAATGTCAAAAGTTACATTATGAAATCTCTGGTGTTTCTCCTTTTAGGAGTGTCCGTCTCTCGCGGAACTTGATGACGGCTTGAGTTCATCTTGATGAGTTTAAATTAAACTACTACTTTTAATATAAATTAATATACTTTTTAATCCTAATATCTACTTACATTTAGATTACAAGCGTATGATCCTACCGTAGTATAATTGGGGTGTCGATCCACAGTGATAATGTATTAGATTATAAACACTTTTCACTAGTCTAGGTGCTCCGGTTGGTTGAAAACAGTTTAGAAAATAATTTTATAATAGTTTTGAAAATAGTTTGTTGGGAGGTGGAAGTACACCCAATTATCAATTACAATATAAACCTTTTCCCCTCCGCTAACCCTTTATGAAGCACACTTGGTTATAACTCATGTTTTATTTTGCGTAGTTATCTATTAGAAAGGGTTTATATTAGTGAAGGATGCTACTGGTTTTGACAGTGGAATTTTGTAGGTTATGTTTGGGTGGAGAGTAAAATTTTTCTGTTTCATGATTCACGGTCTCGTCTTTAGTCTTGGATTGAGAAATATGGATGATGTCAATTTTCATGTGCTCAGCCTAGATAAGCATCTCAGGGTTATAAATTTTCTGACTTCCTAAAACAGGATATCAATACTTGAAATTATATTTTGTTTTATCATTTGTTTTCAGTTTACTTGGTTATTCTTGTTTATGCTTGAAATTATTTTTGTTATATCAGAAAGTAGCATACTTTTATAAATCCACTGTACCGGTACAAAGAAGAATGGGTTGGTACAGTAAAAAGAATGGATTTGGTACTTAAAACTATGTCAGAAAATAGCATTACTTTGGAATTCTTGCGATAGATCCACGATATGAGAAAGTAGCATATACATGTGATACTTGAATTCTTTGTAATCACTATTTTATTAAAAAGAATGGGTTAGTATAATTTAAAAAAAAAAAAAATCAAAATGTATAGAACCATTGTTCCGGCGTGGGACAGAATTGAAAAATTGCTTTTTAGGTGTTTTTAAGTTGTGATTTGGTATTTTCTACTGAAGACCGGATTACTTGTCCTTTTGTGAGCAGAAAATTTCTGATCTAAAGTCGCTGACACGTGGGTACAGAGTGAATTTTCATATTTAAATATTAGATATAATTTTGTCTCAAAATCCACTCCGGACCCACTTATCTGAGACTCTATAGGCAGAAATTTCCTGCTAAGAGCGAAAACAATCTGCTTGCTGATTAGTGGAATCAATCTGCCGTAAAAAGATAATTAAGAAAAATATATAAGGAAAAGGGAAGCATCGTGTAACATACCAATTCTCTCTATGCAAAATTAAATTACTAGGAACATCAATAAAATGATATATTTCAGTAGGACCAACTGACTATTTTGTTGTTGGCTTGTTTTATAAAAAGAAAGTATCGTAGTAAGGATAAAATAGTCACAATAGATAACATATAAATTATATTAAAACATTGTACCACACACTTCCTTTCCTTTGTGTTATATTCCTGGAGCAAGTAACGAATTCATATCACCGACGGTACCGTAAAAGGTAATCTTTTACAATTACTTGATCTGGACCGTTATTTTTAACTTGGCACGAATCTCAAAGCCAAATAATACTGCCCCTTCAGTCAGCCCGAATCCCTAACCGGCTGAGAGTTAATCTCAACCGTAAATAGCTAACTGTAAAAGGAATCTTTTACGGTACCGTCGAGGATATGGATCCGCAAGTAACTCAATTAAAATTTTCACTTTCCGTCCCCTGCCATCGCCTTCCCTTCCTCTCCTATACTTACTGGAACACACCCTACGGAGATATTCCCTTTCTGAGATCTCTGGGCCATCTCAAGTCGGAAACACCCCATTTGACCCCAATAACATAACTCTCCAGTCCCCACCGTTCGTCCTCTCGTCTCTGCACTTCTCTCTCATTCCTACACACTCTTGCCCCTCTTCTCTTTCTCTAGAGGATCGAATCGTGGATCTTGCCAGTCGCTAAGAAGTCTCCGACAAAGGAGGCAATAGGATCTCTGTAGTTGGGTCCCACTGAAGAGATGCTCTCCAATCATCTCTCGGATGGGATCGGGATGACTCGGGTCCCGTGGTCTCAATTGCCAAACGCTGAGGAGCCTGAAGGTTTGTCCACCGTTGATGATGAACTAATGGTGGCTGCGAGGAATCTTGCTGGTCTTATTGCTCCAGTTGAAAGCTTGGATTATGAGGTCATTGAGAACTATGCCTACAGAGAACAACAGGTTTTGGATCATTCTTTTACTCAATTGAATTTGACTGGCTATGAACCAAATATACCCTTAACAGCTTCATTGGATTTGTCCAATTGGATGTAAGACCTTACTTGTTTAGTGGTGAAATGGAACTTTTTAGTGAATTACCAGGGGACAACTTGTGCGGATTGACGTATTTTAGAAATTTCTAATGGGTTCTCTTATATTTTGTCTTTGTAAACTAAATGAAGCTGTAATAAGCGACGAGAGACGCTATACTGGTAAAAAGTTGAGCTGTTTGCACTTTCCTTTCAATTGAAATGATGTCTTTCTTTTGTCAATCTGGTAGGCACAAAAAGGGAAGATATGGGTTACATACACTGTCATGGTCAAGTGGTTGTTTGCACTACTTATTGGTATTGGTATGTTATTTTAGCTTCTATATTTGCCATATTGTGATATCCTTGTCTATCGGAGCTTGAATGATAACTTTTTGTTTGCCTATTGATTCATTTTCTCATCAGGGACTGGATTTGCTGCTGTTTTTATCAATCTAGCTGTTGAGAATTTTTCTGGCTGGAAGTACACTGCAACTTTCTCTATAATACAACATTCATACTTTGTGGGTTATTTGGTGTATGTACTTATCAATCTGGCATTAGTCTTTTCTTCGGTATTCATCGTGACGCATTTTGCACCTGCAGCTGCAGGATCTGGTATTCCGGAAATTAAAGGATACTTGAATGGTAAATTCTTTTTGTCCTATTTTTTTTCTCTGGTATTTAGTGGCTGCTTAATAAATTTCACCATTAACAAAGTCAAAATCTCTTGTAGGAGTTGATACCCACGGGATTCTCCTTTTTAGAACATTAGTTGGAAAGGTGTGTCTTCTGTCCTCTTGTTTGATTGATATCTGGAGAATGTTTTTGGTTTTAACTAGTATGTCTGAAGACAGATATTTGGAAGCATCGGGTCGGTTGGAGGTGGACTGGCTCTAGGGAAAGAAGGACCTCTTGTTCACACTGGCGCTTGCATTGCTTCTTTAATCGGACAAGTATGTCCTTCGTCACCAATGGCATATCTCTTCATTTTTTTTTCTGCTTGAAGCAATGTTGAGTACGTATCTCATGTGGGCTTTTGTGCCCTTTGGGATTTATCAGTACCCCTTGCTTTTTGTCTATTACTCGGTCTCTTATTTTCCTTATCTGACCAAACTTTATGTTCCAATAACCGTCCTACTCAGAAGCAACCTGATATGTTCTAACAGTATTTGATATACCCTTGTGTAGTTGCCTTGTGGCCATTTGAAATTGTTGTCTGGGAAAGATTTGATTTGAAATGATTACAAAATGTGCATGGTGGATCTTAAGTACGGGTGCTGTTGTGTTGTTGGTTGCTTTTATGATACTGTGTGGTTGTTTGTGATGTTTCTATGTTATGCTTTTGGTTGTATGAAGTTTAGTTGTAAGTTTCTTTAAAAGATAGACTAAACCCTAATGGTGCCGGGTTGTGATACCAACTTATTTCTAGTTTCTAATGGAACTGGTTGCATGCAAAAAAGATATTCACAAAAAAAAAAAAAAACTTAACTGTTCAATGAATTTTGGAATGATAGTACCCTGGAAAAATTAGTGCAAGGTTGCTTCAGATTTAAATGAATTGTCTTATATCTATTGCAGGGAGGATCGACAAAATACCATCTAAATTCCAAGTGGCTTCACATGTTTGAAAGTGATAGAGACCGTCGTGACCTTGTGAGTTGCATCTCTTTTTATTTTGCTTTATATTTTGAGTAATGAAAATTGGCACTTCACTTTCCATTGATCAAGTGAATCTGATGGTATATATTTATTTAGTCACCGTTGTTAAGCCTTGGTTTCTGTCTAGCAAGTAACATGAGACTGCAGCTAACTTGAGCTATGCCACAAGGATCAAACGACTTAGATTTAGAAACCAAGTTGGGGGTTTCTCTATATTGCTAAATATTTTGAAGTCTCGAAAACACTCATTAGTGACAGCCACGTACTGGATATGGACATATATGTCATAATTTGTAGCCCTGAGCTCCTGACGTGTTATAAATTATGAAAAAAATAACTTTACTAATAATCCTGAAACTCTACGCACTAATGTTTCAAAAAGGTCACATGTGGATGTGCAGCTGGAGTTGCAGCTGCATTTAGAGCCCCGGTTGGTGGGGTGCTTTTTGCCTTGGAGGAAGTTACCTCATGGTAAGCAAATTGTTATCTATTTTATCTTTTCAGACTAGTGCTATTGGTGGGAAAACTGTTGGTGTATACATAAAAAGCATACAAGACTACTGTGTTGGGCTAAAACTCGATGTTTAACTCTTGATCAAGTATTACTACCTTCACAAAGTTCCTGAAAGAATCATAAATTTGTCAGATCAGTAGTAAAATGGTATCAGGCTGGTATTGAATCAGACTTACGATACCAAAATCTGGTGACTAAGATGCTTAGTAACCAAATTTTGCGCATGCAGATAAATGTAAATGCTGACTCAACACATGAAATAAGCTTAACCGTAGGAACATAACTTCGCTAGTTAGTATGATTTGAACTGGTTGGCAGTTTGGTAATAATTCAACTTTCTGCAACCTGATTTTGTTAGTTGATATGATTTGAATTTCTGTCTATAGGTGGCGAAGCCATCTCATGTGGAGAGTTTTTTTTACATCTGCTGTCGTTGCAGTTGTGGTACGATCTGCAATGAACTGGTGCAAAAGTGGTAAATGTGGTCATTTTGGCTCTGGTGGTTTCATTATCTGGGACATATCTGAGTGAGTACACCCTTCTATCGTATTTCAATATCATATAGACGTTTGGATGTTCATTTATTTTGGATTTTTTAATTCTTGGATATTATGTCTTCCTTGGTGGTTTCTTTAACCACCTTTGTTGTGAAGACAATGGTTAAGTTATTGAACTTTTTGATTTGATTTTTTTTATTATTTTGAAGTGGTCAAGAAGACTATTCTTTTCAGGAGCTATTGCCAATGGCTGTTATTGGGGTTATTGGTGGTGTTCTTGGTGAGTTTGACATAGCCTTTTCATTTTATTATTTTTTATACTTTGCTTTATATTCATATGAGCATTAAGATTTAACTTGTTTATCAAGCACAAGCTGCAAATTTTGGTTAAAGATAGCCAAATAGGGTTTTCATGTGATCTTCATCTTTTAGAAATTGAAAAGGCAACATTTTCTGCAGTTTTTAGAAAAGTTGTATAAACCAAGGGAATTAAGTTTAAGCACCTTTTGCATTACAGAATACTTCACTTGTAGTACATAACTTTGTTCGTGTATAGGTGTCTGTTCTCTGCTATTAAGCTATGTAATATTTACTTGTCAGGGGCCTTATTCAATCAATTAACTTTTTACATAACCAAATGGCGCCGCTCGTACTTACATAAGAGAGGAAGCAAGGTCAAGGTAAATTAGTTCTCTCCTCTGCATCTAGCAGCCCAATTTAAAAGCCTATTAAGTTTTAAATGTTTTACTTCTTTTGCTTCTGGTATACCTAAATCAATCTTGTTTGGTTTTACAGATTTTCGAAGCATGCCTCATATCAGTGATAACTTCGACCATTTCCTTTGGCTTACCGCTTCTAAGGAAATGCAGTCCCTGCCCGGACTCTGAAACCAATCCTGGAATTGATTGCCCCCGACCTCCTGGCATGGATGGAAATTTTGTAAATGTGGGTTTGCTTGTAATAATTATATGATGGCCGAGTTCATAAGAAGTCAAATTTGGCATTTCAGGACATAAAAATACCCTAATTGACCTAGACAACCCCATGTAAACACAGACCAATGAAAAAGTAATAGAAGGAAAACTGAGAAGTACTGAAATAGTGATACCTTAACCGGAATTTTGAGTGGACAAAGAGTCAAAACTGATTTTTTTGTGTTTTAATGTATATTGGATTTTTGAAAAAATAAAATTCTTTAAGACTTCTACTTTAGTGTTGTATTAAAAAATAGAACTCTTTTTGTTAAATGCAGTTTTTCTGTTCTAATGATAAGGAATACAATGACTTGGCAACAATTTTCTTCAACACACAGGTTGGACCGCACACTAAGTATTCTACTTTTCTGGACAGTTTACATGGTGTTTAAGCTTTGTAACCTAATTTCTTTTTGGCATGCTGCAGGATGATGCAATACGCAATCTATTCAGTGCAAAAACATTCCACGAATACAGTGCTCAGAGCCTTTTAACTTTTCTGGTATAGTTTTGCTCACTTATTATAAATCAAGCCGGTATTGATATATCTATTGTAGTTATTGGTGGTCGCCGAACTTTGCATGCTGTCAGTACCTATTCATTTGAGCCACTGAACTTCCGATTTGTCACAATTAGGTTGCCATAGTAGAGTGCTGATGTCATTGTCCTCTTTAGAAAAAGTCATCTGCATCACCGTCCATATAAGCAAAGGTCGCCGACATCAGCACAATATATATTATTCTCAGCAGTCTGTTAGATTATATGGATGGAGAGATATCAATGTGTGACCTGACTGGGACAAATTGAGAGTTCAGTGACTTTGGGCGCGGCGGGCGGCGGGGGGTGTGGGGGGGGGGATCATAGTCTAGCGTCCAATCTAAGATGAAGGGCAATACCAGTAATCTGGTACATTAATTTGCAAGTACAATACTGATAGTCTGGTTCTAGTTCATAAAATCATAAAGTCTGTCATTCATTTAGAATGTGGAACTTTGATCTTAAAGAGCAAATCAAGATTTGCTATTGTTGCTATGTTGCTATGTCAGGTTATGTTTTACTCTCTCGCTGTCGTGACATTTGGAACTGCTGTCCCAGCTGGTCAGTTTGTTCCTGGAATAATGATTGGATCAACTTATGGGCGACTTGTTGGGATGCTTGTTGTCAAGTTCTATAAAAAACTGAATGTCGAGGAGGGAACGTGAGTCGTTTGTTTATTTAAATAATTATTGCTCTTATTCTTAAATTTGATATTGTTTGAACTGTTCCACTTCCATCTGATCAGGCCTTTTCTTTTCCAGGTATGCTCTTCTTGGTGCGGCTTCTTTTCTTGGTGGTTCTATGAGAATGACTGTTTCTTTATGTGTCATTATGGTTGAAATCACAAACAATTTGAAGCTCCTACCACTCATCATGCTTGCTCTTCTTGTTTCTAAGGTACACCTTGTATCTGAATTTCTTTTGGGTGATCTTACCAAATATATCTCACTGTCCCATATATACAGGCTGTAGGTGACTTTTTCAATGAAGGATTATATGAGGTCCAAGCTCGACTGAGAGGCATACCTTTGCTTGAATCTAGGCCAAAGCAGTTCATGCGTAACATGACGGCAAAAGAGGCATGCAAGAACCAACAGGTACTTCTTGTTAAAAGTCAGAATTTTTTATGATATGAATATTGGTATATGTTTTTAACACGTATTTTGACTGATTACCCTTTTTGTGGTTTGTGAAAGGTTGTGTGCTTCCCTCGTGTTGTTAGAGTTGGAGAACTTGTGTCTATTTTGAGAAGCAACCAGCACAATGGTTTTCCTGTAAGTGAAACAGTATGTAATATTTCTACACCAAGAATTGTGTGCTTGAAAATGGTTAGATTGACAGTGATTATATGGCTGTGAAATGAAACATCTGGTTAGCGTTGACTTGTATTTGGTTTCCTGTGCCTGGAGTACTTTCAACACTAAGAAGGCATTCAGTCTTTCTTGTTAGTTTCAACAAAAGCCTGACCTGAATTTATAGAAACCATTTTCACTTTTAACCTGAGTCTTTTAATATTACTCTGCAATCTACTTACTCCTGCGTAATTTAATTTTCCTCTTATTTGTTGGTGTCATGTTAAATCAGGTTGTAGATCATGGACAAAATGGAGAGACGGTTGTTATTGGTCTCATACTTCGTAGGTATGACCTGTTTGTTGCCCCTCCCAGTCTCCCACCGTCCCTTTATCATGTTTATTTCAGGAACTTACTTTTGTTTTGTTTTGTTTTGTTTTGACAGTCATCTCATTGTACTCCTTCAGTCAAAGGTGGATTTTCAGAGCAGTCCATTTCCATGTGGCCCAAGAGGTGTTTTAAACAGGTAAGTACTTCCGTAAGTCAATTTGAGACTCCAAAAGCTTATGCAATTAACCCAAGTTTTTTTGCCTATCCTTTTTCAGTCACAAATTAAGTGATTTTGTTAAACCAGCATCAAGTAAAGGGAAGTCCATAGATGATATTCAAATCTCCGAGGATGAACTACAGTTGTATTTGGATCTTGCTCCCTTTCTAAATCCTTGCCCCTATGTAGTGCCAGAAGACATGTCTCTGGCAAAGGTAGTACAAACTAGTTTTGGCAAATGCCGACTCAACCCACCAAGTCTGATTTGACCTGGCCAATTAAGGCTAACTCAATGGGTTAATGAGTTGGGTCGGGTAACGATTATATGAACCGTTGGAAGGTCTACCAATTTTGGTGCTTATTTTTTTTGTTGGTTAAAATGTTCCTGTTAACCCAGTATTTTTCATCAAGAGCTGATGAACAGAACAAAATTCAATATATCAATTTTTTTCATCAAGAAGTCTATGAGGAGATCAATATTCAATTTATCCTGTACAATAACTCTGAGGGTGCTGAGCCGTCAGGTCAATACCATCCTGTTCCATATGTCAACAGATCGGGCCTGTGTGAATATTTGGCTCACTTGTGGGCAGGTTGGTTCCGACCTTGTTTGATTAAGTGCCTAGACATTGCACCCAGTAATAGAAACAAACACTTCATATGACTGTAATGAGTTGTTATTTTGTGGCAGGTATATAATCTGTTCAGGCAATTAGGCCTGCGGCATATATTTGTTGTGCCCCATCCTTCACGAGTTCTTGGGATGATAACTAGGAAGGATCTATTGCTCGAGGTACCAGATGCATTGATTACTGAGGACTGTTGGATGCCATTATTGATTTATATTAATACAATATATTTTATGTTTCAGGAAAATGATAGTTCTGCTACCATGGAACTCCAATCTTCTAGTGTAAGGTCTCTATGCTTCTTATATAAATTATTTGACTATCTAAAACATTCAAGTCATTGACTTATATGTGTAGACCTCATGTCTATTCTTATTTGGTTTGTTTTCTTATTGTCAGAGGTCAACAGTACAATGAAGGGATGGTCAGGAGCCGCATACATCCAGATAGTCCTATACTTGATAGTCTTCTGATACAAAAGTAAATAGCAGTAGTTATTTTTTGCAAAGCTATAAAGGTGCTGCAAATTGTCTGAAAAAAAAATCTAGTCTTTTTTATACAGGTCCTTGCAAATATCACCTGTATTTTTTCCCATATTTGATTCAACATTGAATTTGCAAAGTAGTCTGTAAATGTTTTAGTATTAATTTTTGGGGAAAATGATTAAATTGCCTTATTTTGAGTGTATCCGCTTCTATGGATGTGCTTAACGAATTGTACAATAATCCGCGAGGGTAAAAGTGCTTAATAGTGTCAGTACTGTCACGGACACTCCCGTTCAGCAGTGGAAGAGTTAAAAAACATTTGAACAATAGAATTTGTTATATTGTACTTTTACCTTTTATAACCTCTGAAAATAACTTTTCTTGTGAGTCCTCTGAACTCGAGGTGCTATCATTTCTTGTTCTATATTTAAATACTAGATGGTAATTATGGGAGCTCCACTTATCTTGATTGATTTCTCTGTAAGTTATCAGAATATGAGAAAAACTTATTTGGGATTAACATATAAAGCAGTAGTCTGCTTTGATGATAAAGAGTTCTATCCTCATTAATATATAAAACGAACAAAAATGGAAAAAAATCCCAAAAGTAAAAAAAGAAAAAGAAGGACGCCAATACAAAAGCTAGCAAGCAATTGCACTGGTGATATTAACACAGCGCAAACTCAGCTTCTCCATGCTGACGTAATAACCAGATCCTTCCCATGCCAACTCAGCACCAAGGATGCATCTCTTCTTGCCACATGGTATCCATCTACAGAAGCGCCACGAACGAGCCACTCTGCCTGTGCCACGGTATTCTGACTGAATCCAACTGGTGTCAACCTGGTCCGAGTGAGCATTTCCTGAAAAGGTTCCAACTGGCCACACCAAGACTGAACCACATCAGAAATCTTTGGTCGAAAAATACCCCATTCAATCCTTCTTACTGCCTCATCGCCCATACCGGTAGATGCAGCTGCAGCCTCAGTCGACTCGATTAAAGTGCCATAGAACTCAAGTCCCAACGCAACACTCTGTGAGAGTGATGTATGGGTGAAGCAGTCAGTATCAACAGACACAACGACTCTAGGCACGGCACATTGAAGGAAGTGCTGAAGCAGCTTATAAGGTTCAGTGGCACTGCTTTTAAGGCATATCTTAGATGGTGAAAGGACTACTGCAACGGGCTCTCCTGGTACGAGGTGAATCCGTCCAAGTGCATGAAAGCCGATACCAGCAACACAGACAATGTCAACTGAAAAGCGGAGCCCAAGGCTTTGGCCAAAATCACAGAGGTTCTCTGCAGCCAGCGTAGTCTCGGGAGTTCTGTTTTGCACGACAGCTGTGAGACGGATTGCGGGCGGTAGCATCCGTGCTAAGCAGCTCCTTGCAGCAACTGCCTGCGAGAAGGATGACCACTGTCCACCCAGGCCGAGGTCGAAGTCAATGACATGGATAGAAGGAGGTGGTTGTCCGTTGGTGTCAAGCGCCTCGAGGATGCTTTGGTTTGCCGTGAAGCTAGCGAACCGAGGGATAGGTGAGAGGTCAGAAAAGAGCCTCTGAGCATTGATACGGCAGACCACCTCAACTGCTGAAAGTGGCGTCTGATCAGTTGGTCGGTCGTGTAAGGCGAGGGCTGACAAAAGAGCCTCTTTGAAGTAAAAAGCAGCACGGTGTATTGGCACGCCAGAAGGTGCAGGGAGATACTGGTTAAGCCGTGTCAGTAACTGGTGTCCTGACTGGAGGTCTCCAGTCTCGATAAGATGCGATGCTTGGACTAGTACTTCCAGATGGTTGTATTCGTGTGGGAAGGATGTGATCTGAGGCTGGAAAGGATCCAACAAATCCTCTGGGAAGTTGAGCTGGTAAGTTTTCAGCGGAGGCGAAAGGTTGTCTTTTTCATACAGGAGCCAAGAAAGGGTGTCTGATTCGTCAAGAGGATTTGAAGGCGGGGTGATGTGGCACTGGTCACCGGTGGCAGCTGATAGTGCAGAGGCTGGGCTGGATGTGGCACGAGGGTCAAGGACGGACGTCGGCTCGTAACTGAGAGGGGATGGGAAGGGAGTATTGTTATTGTTAGTTGTTTTGGTTGACTTCATGTGCTTCTAGTTAAGTTGATTTCTTCTTTCTACACACTCTCTGTCTTCTGATTCAATTTGCTTGTGATAGTATGCGTAGAGAAAAGAGAAGAGGGAAGGGTAGAGGTGCGGTTGTAGCTGTCGGGGTAATTATATAGTGGTAAGACAAGGTATGGATGCATAGCATCATATCATATGATCCTATGGCCATATGTAAAGCAAGATGATACCATGGAAGGCATGAGTCAAAAGGTCCTTTTTTAGCAAATTTGGCTTCAAGAAGAAGCCTTCATTCCAGACCTTTTACAAAGGTTTTGGATAGTGGAGTTGGATACAAATAATGTCTGATTCTCTATCTCATGCTGTTTTACATAAATTGTGTTTCTCATGTCGATTTCACCCATTTTAGATGGACGATAAATTCTCAGTCTGAATTTGCCAGACCATTATGCGCCTATACCATTCAATCGTATGACCAGTAGCTAGCTTTGGCTTTAACCAATTTCCGTTTTATTTCTTGTTCGGTCGAGTGTGTTTCAGAATTCTATGGCTGTGAACTAAAGTGTCTTATTTTCTTTTTTCACTTGTATTAGAAGGAATTTACTTAAAATCTGTACTGAGCACTTAATTATGTATATTGTCGTTAATCTATGGAAATTAATTAATAATATGTTCTTTGTACACAACTTTTAGTAATTGTGTGGTAGGATAATGGTATAAATTAAGTATATATATTATAATGAAATCTTCCCGACAATATTAGCAGAATGTACCCGAAATTATCCATATATGCTAATGCAAGTAGAAAGTAAATTAACCCTAAGCTAAGATTCGTCACGAAATTAAGAGCGGATGAAAATCCTTCAAAGCTAAACCTATGCAGCGGATCTGAACCATCATTGCAGTATTCTTACTAGCCTGACCCCACAAGGTTTCTTCCTAGTCTCTAAGTCACCTTTATTTTTTCTACACCATGTATATATTCTTACTAGCCTGACACCATGCAATGTCACTAACTTAATTTGCTTTGCATAATCACGGTCCCTTTCTATGAGCGCGCTCTCGGCAATTCGAATCTGATCAGGCTTCACTTTTGTGAACCAGAAGCTTGTCTTCCTGCTCTCACAACCGTGTATGCGTGTAATAACCGTGTCTGAAACCCCAATGGTTTTTATCTGTGCATAAAGATATACTTAGAATATAATCAATGACTGATCGAGGTGGAAAGAAAATAGGATGAGAATATTTTTGGGCACATGTCATTTCTCTATGATTATTATTGGCGATCGCTGTTGCAAAGATGGTTGTTTTTTTGTTGTGTGGAAGCTTTTTAAATTGTTGATGAGCCATAAAATTAATTGAAGAATCAATCCTTGGACTTTTGCTGACAGATATCCTAATCACCTTTCTTAGTCATCCTGCTTTACTTCAGGTAGATCTATTGAGGTACTCGGCTTCAACGTGAAGCTCTTTAGAGAACTTTTGCTATTGTTGGTTCTGCAATGCAAAAATTGCTGGTAATATTAATCTAATCATGTGTTTGTTATTCATCAAGTAAATAGCACAGAAGAATGCTTAACTTCTAATTCACAGGCCTAAGTATTATTATTTTGCATATATTACTAAATGAATTGAATTAGTAATATGCTACAGTTGAGAAGATCTACTTATTCCAAGGGTTTTGACTTTCAAGCAGCTAGACGACGAATTTGACAACAACTTGTTATCTTAATTTAATTAAAACTCTTCAATCTGTGTCGAATAAGGATGGAATTTGTTGCTTAAGAGATCTGTATAAAGTTGATAACCGCAGAAAAGGAACGTTCTCAAAATAAAAAGGATATGTTTGCTTAAGTACACAAGTAGTAGTTTCTTAATTTTCTTTTCTGACTGAAAGCATATTTATTTGCTCTAATTATGAATTTTTCAGCATCTGGGTTCTGTTTGTGCATTTAATTCTGACGTATAAAGACCGGTACGGAAATGATACCGTGAATTAGCAGGGATTGAACGGACAGAAATTTATATATAAAAGAAGTTTTTAGAGGAGAGCAGGGGAATATATTCCCCTAAAGCTTGAGCCGTCAGTGTGTTGTACAAGCTGAAAGGAATCGCTCAAGTGCATGCTTTCTTTCACCTCTATGATTGATTAGTATAATGCATCCATCATGCATGGATAATTAATGGTGTACATCTACAGTGGCCGACAAGATCGACTTATGTGGACCATGTATTAGTGATCCATGGAGTGCCACGTGGCGAGGTCGACCAGGCTTGGTCTAGGCGAAATTAATTTTCCAAACGCAAATAAATTCACACCAAACACCAAATCTATGCTTTTATCGACTCAAAATATATTTCTTTGCTTGTCATTTTTTATAATATACTTGTTTCAATTAGACCAAGGCCTGGATTTTTTTATGATTGTAATTAGCAACAGATTAATGTAACTGATATTTATAAAATTTTAATTTTAATTTTCTTAATACATGTACCAAACAAAGCAGAGTTAACAGAAAATCATCATTCATTTAAGAAAACCATAAAAAGAAATCTTGTTCAATCCAAGTTACGAAAACCATAGCCCATAGCCCAAAGCCGACATAGCCCAAAAACATCATAAAATTACGATAGAGTTATCAGAAAAAAAATGAATTACAATTGATAACATCACCAATAATGAATACTTCTCAAATTACTAATCAGACACTAGAAATCTTCAACTGAGCACTGAGAATTCATACTATTTGTACATGAACCTAACATTTCTTTGCAACTGGATGTTACAAGAGAACTAAAAAGTACATTTGGCCCACAGCCCTTTACAAATTTTGTCTACAATTATGAACCAACGATTTCCTTGAGGCAAATAACAGTGAATTTCAGAAAGGCTGCCAAAAATAATTCAAACGTGGACAATACCGCCTGAGCTCTTGAGTTTTTGGCTTTTTGCATTCAGATTGCCTTCATTTTAATATTTGCAATCAGTCAAATCCAGCCTTAATTCTGTAAAAAAAATGTCAAAGAAGTTGATACAAGATCTCAGTATCCCTATAAATAACATGGCCAAACGTTAGAAGTACAGTGCCAAAAGTGGCTAAAAATAAAAAAGTTCACCCGCACCTCTAATTTACGAAATACCAGGCCATTAGCTCACACAGCTATCACCAATCATAGAACACAAAGTAGGGGAAAAGATGAAAGGTCAAAATTTCATACAGTCAGCTGTCCTTTAGGCAAGCAGAGCTCGATCTTGTCAAGTCCCATGAAGGGGCTGCTGGACCTAGTAAGAAATACAAATAAGAAAATTAACCTTCTGTCCATCTCCATGCACTAAATTACTTTTAGCATTATCGTGCAAATACATGCTCGTGTGTCGAGTTTTAAGAACATGAAGTATAACAATAAATTAATACTCTGTATTAGATTTGATCATTTAAGAGCAATTGATTGATTAATAAACCTTTGGAAGGGGAGCGCATGAAAAGAGAAGGAGAGGAGGACAGCTGGCGTGGACAGAGGGAAATGGAGGAGAAGCAGCTGAGAGCACCGTCAACCTTTGTTTTTCATTGTCTTCTTCTTGGTCGGTTTGGCAGATGGGGTCCTGATGCACTGCAGCTATCTTTAGAGACTCAGGAAGTACACAGTTGCAAACTTGACCTGCATATTGCGAATCACAAGTGCATCTTAGTATAAAAAAAAATGTTACTCAGGTTTCGGTTTCTGGAAGCTGATTTCAGATTTGAAATTAGGACCATACCATATTATGGAACAAAAACTGATAAAAGACTTACCTATTCTTGCAAGCCGATTTACCCACTTTGGAATTGGTTTTCCAGTCAGCTTAAAACAGATATCTTCACAAAAGTGGTTGCAATTCTTGATGATTAAATGATAAGTATCACCATTGTAGTTCGTCGATTGATGCTCCATAAATTCTCTAACCTGAAGAGGGTCCAGGCTGGTATTGCCCACAAATATTGATTTTCTAAATCTGAACCCAGGGCACTGACGGGGCTCAACTTCAAATACACCGCTTATGGGATAATCATGTGCTCCAAATGCATATTCTACTCCGTGCACTAATTAGAAAAGGAAAATTCATGTTTAAAAAAAGTTTCCAGACAATGACCCAATATTAGTAATGCGAGGTCACTTTAACATCAATGGTGCCAGCTATCGATCTAGCAAACATGGCAAATAATAATGAACTTAATAGTTTGACAGCAGTACGCAATATAGTGAAATACAACTTCCAACAAACTTTATTATAAATTAAGGAAGCAAAAAGCCTAGTAATGAAATGTTCATACAGCACATATTTACACAATGGTACCACATTAGAGTCATTCCATGACCTGTGTGGACGCATGTTGCGATAATCTGGTAGTAATTCCTTCAATTAGGCCAGCAATGCATATGGCCTATTCACAACAATGAGTAATTAAGTAATACCTTCAACCCCGGAATGAAAAATCCCAAGGCCGGCCCAATAAATGTAGCCGTTCATCGGTGTTAGATCGTACACATTTAGATAGACTGGCGAAGCTCCCGACATTTGGACATCTGAGCGCACCCTGGAAAACATACAAAAACGAGATGCCGATTTTGTCCGTAGATTGAGAGGCATTAAGAAACTGCTTTCCTTCTTTGACTTCAAAGTCATTTTCCTACTAGCGAAAATAAAAGGAAACATTAAAACATAACATCTAAATGAAAGAAACAATAAATAAACACAGTTTATGAAGCCAGTTTCATTCTAATTTTTGGGCCTAAAGCACAAGGAAAGAAATCATAAGCTTGCACATTACGGTACAAAATTGTGAAATTCTAATATACATTTGAGCTACTGAACAATTAAAGCAACAAAACACTATTTTTTTTTTACAATAAGCAACAAAACACTACAAATATGCTTAAGTTCAACTGGAAAGCCCAAAATAGATATAACTTGATTCACTGCACGGAGACAATTAATTACACCTCCATTAGTCGATCCTGATTGGGAATTGTAATGGAAATTGAAAACCAGCATGGCATACCTAATTATCAGGTTAACTCGTGCAGTTGTGCCAATCAATCCTGCTATTGACCTAACTCTATTTCAAAGTAATAACCAGCAACTTCCCTTTGACTACAAGTTCAACTATTCAAATTATTAGAGTTAACTTTCCTTTCTGGTCAACAACCAAGATTAAAGAAGCAAAAGAAAAAAGAGACCGTAACAGTTTTTTAAGCCCCCGTTATTAGGTTTCAGATTCTAAAAAAAGGTGAATAATTAAAACCTACAACAAGCTAGAGTAGCAGGTCAATTATACTATCTGAGAGGCTTTCAAGATTATGCAAGAAATTACAAAACCTTCCGATCTGATGATTTCTTACCTTAAAAGGAAGCTCACGACAATCATTAAGTTTAATTAAAAAAGACGAAATTTTGGATCCAGTACGCCGCTGGGAGCATTTAAACGCATATAACAAAAGAAAAAACAATACAAGCTAAAAATGCGCGTAGTTCCTCACTCAATCACTAAAAGAACCCAACTTTATACCCCAAATTAAGCTAAATTTAGCAGATCCAGGACAAACAGACTCTCCGAGCTCAAAAAGAACAAACTTTCACAAAGAAAAGGGTGAAATTAAGGCTTACATTACGATAAAGAGCTCCAAACTAACTCAGCAACGAAGAAAGCCTCCTCTGAACAAGTGGGAAAACACCATTGCTGGACGAGGTATAGGTAATTAGCTATTCTAAGGAAAAAAAACAGTAGAGAGAGAGATTTGAAAAGCTGAAAAGCAAGTGGGTACGAGATTTGAAGCAAGAAACCCCACGGGAAGGGGAAAGGGTTTCAAATCACCTCTCCGAAAACTCTCTCTCTCTTTCTTCTCTCTCTCGTGAGAAAGAGATACAGTGATTGGTTCTTTGCGTTGTCTTTGCTTTAATTCTTTTCTTAAATCCTTTCTTTTCCCTGTCTCTAGGCCAGCCACTGTATTTCTGGAGTGCATATCCTCTGAGATATCTCATAATTTTGCGTGACCGACGTGTCCGGTGCCTATTCGGGGATAGCGCAGGGGCCAGTATTATTTGAGTTTTGAGATTCGTGCAGAACGTATTTTAACAGTTGAGATTTTCCAATAAGTCATGCAAATATGAGATATCTCAGGGGATGCGAATTTGTATTTCTGTGGGATCTCCTCTCTTATTATTTGATCTTCTGCACAAATAAGAATGGAAAATAAGTCCTTCCACTTGGATCGTTGAGCAAAAGAAATGAAGTAAACTTTAGCAGTGTGATCTCAATCAGACGGACAAAATGCACTGAAGGACCATTACAGCTTCGGTATTCATTGAAGATGATCCGTGCAGCTATAACTTTGTTCGTAATAATAAGCTTCAACAGTTCAACTTCAATCCTGTCCCGACATTTTTATTAATATCCAAAGTTTAATAGAAATTAATATTTATGCTCAGAAGTCTGAGTTTTTGTCAAAAATGTCCAAGCTAGTCACAAAATGGCCGGCTTACTCGTTTTTTTTTTTTAGAGGCACTATGAAGTAAAATAATGAAATCTAACACTGAAAATTTAAATTTTTTTTTTAAATTATTTGATAGATTACTTCTTTTGATATATAATTAGCATATTTATACTAAAATACGCTACATTATTTGAAATTATGTTAAATTACACTATATTAAGTTAAATTACACTAAATTACATTACATTACGTTAAAATACGGTAAATTACGCTGAATTACATATGAATAGGGACGATATTTTTACTGAAAAGGCGAAAAACGACAACGAAACTTCAAACGGTCATAAAACGGCGCTCGAGTGTCCGATTTTAGCAAATGACCACTTTTCTAAAAGCTTGCGAAAATACGCATGCGTCCGTGCTTGTGATGCCGGATTCCAAAATTTAGAATTGCCAAAAAATAAAGGAAGAGTCTCAAAACTTGAGTTGAAGTTTCCGATTAAGATTTTCATTTCTATTATTCAATCTAAGTAGCTCAGTAAATTAGTTACATAATGAACTTGTAAAATACCAATTTTTACTATTTTTAGAATTTTTTACTATTTTTTATAATTCATGAAAGATGGCACAAAATCGGTCTACTTTAGCGTAATTTTGCGTAGTTTAGCGTAATTAGCGAAGTTATTGTAATTTAGCATAATTTAACATAATTTAGTGTAATTCAACATAATTTATTGTAATATAGTGTAATTCAATATAATTTCAAGTAATCTAATGTATTTTAGTATAAATATACTAATTATAAATCAAAAGAAGTAATATAACAAATAATTTAAACAAAAAATTTAAATTTTCAGTGTTAAATTTTTCATTATTTTACTCTTCATAGTGTCTCTAAAAAAAAAAACGAGTAAGCCGGCCATTTGTGGCCGGCTTACTCCTGCCCCCTAAACCGGCCATTATGTGGACGGACTTGGACATTTTTGGCGAAAATCCTGAGTTCTGGGCATAAATATTAATTTCTATTAAACTTTGGATATTAATAAAAATCTCGGAATCCTGTCCGTTTGATTCCTTTTTAACATCGTTATTGGAAGTTACAACGGGTTCATGTTATCAACTACACTCATCTGAAAGGGTCAATCCAGAAGATGTGTATTGATTGTTTAATTATATTAGGAAGAAAAGTTCAAAAAGAAATTAAGAAAATCAATGAAATTTACGATTATTCGATGATTCAATTTATGCCAGTCTGGCAAAACTCTATAGTACAATTAAAAAAGATTATTATAATTTTATTTGTTATTTGGTTTAAATTTAACTTCAGACAAATTCATCCGATCTTTGTTTGTTCTTTCTTGTGGACTTGTGGTCCTTCTTTTGTCTTTTTTTTTTTTTTTTTTGCATCGTCTCCTTTCGTGAGCTTGTTTTTGACGCGACTCTGAATTTGCTTCTTGCTTTAGAGAATTTTTTAAAAATAAAAAATAAAATAAATATAAACAACAACAACTAAGCGAAAAGAAATAGTTAAATAAGGACAACAAAATCTCATAGAAAATTAAAAGCTGTCTGAATTAAGCTAACGAACGAACTTCTCGAATGATTTGCATGTGGAGGTGAGAGATTGGCTGTTGTGCATAACACTTTAAGTTAGAGTATGATGTGCTCATTAAGAGAGTTTGGTAGGTACAACTCTAAAATATATATCAGATGGCTTCAAACGGCGAATCCAAATGTTGAAATTATGTGACTTCATGAGTGATGATGTACATGCAAAATTTAAAAGTTTTGAATTTATTGCTACAAATCAAGCAGTTAAAGAAATGATGAAAAATGAATATATAAATAACTTATAAAATAACTTATGAAATATTAATTTTTGACCGCTTGACTTTGTAACAAATAAATTCGAAACTTTCAAATTTTGCATGTACATTATCACTCATGAAATAGATGAATTTCAACAGTTTAGATTCATCGTTTGAAGCCGATCCAACATATTTTTGAAGCTGTGCTCATCAATTCCTCTTGACAAGCACATCACACCTGGCTTTGCTCAAATAAATTGTTATAGAATTGGGTTAGTAGGAAACTGGGATTGCCATGAATGGGACAGTACAGGTGGATTGCCATGAATGGGTACAGACTGTCCTGGGAATCGGGACGAAAAGGAAATTTCATAGAATGTAAATAAATTAAGGTGGAAGTTAGGTATATTCCTAAAAAAAATTGAAATTAAGTATTTTTTCCTTTCAAAATTCATAATATTATAGTTATCCTTCTAAATTTTATATACTCACAACTTTATTTAATTTATTTTTTTATATTTAAAACTCACCTTAAATTTATGGAATATTCATTTTATTTTGTATTAAAGAAAGAGACCTAATTGATCAATTTGTGAAGACAAACGGTTTATTTCTCTACTTCTAACAGTGATATTTAGGTATATGTTTGTGTGTGCGTCAATTAGAAGACTGGTTATTATTTAGGCTACATATTTTTTTAAAAGAGTAAATCGGATAGTCATAAATTTAAAACGAGTTTAATAGAAAAGATGATAAATTGGTAAGTTTGTGAATTTTTGAAATTTGAAAAAGTAATTATAATATTATAAATTTTAGAAGGAAAAAATTGTAATTGAGGTATATAGAAAATCTTCCACATAAATTAAAGCCAGCCTGGTAAAAATTCTCCATTGAGTCAAAATCGTGGTGAACACGATTTCGTGATAAACTAATAATCATTGAGAAATGTTATCCTTTCTATCTCTTCTTGAAATGGTCATAATTTGAGTTTAATATTCATTTTGGTGGGCCCCGTTAAATGTACCTGGTGTACAATCAACCAAGCTGGATTTGGGGACCAGAATCTCTGAAGATATTGAGGTGTTTTTTTCATGGTTTTTGCATGATTTTGTATAATTTTATGGAGCTATAGTTTTTTTAAATGATAGGGTGATTTATTTTAAAAAAATCATGGCTTGTTATTTAATATCCAAGTAAACCATGGATTTTTCATGATTTCGTTGCTTTAATAAAAATTCACTTGGAATGAATTTTTCAATGATATGAATGACTAGGTGGTGAAAGTGTATTAAATGTTATAAATTAAGCCATAATTGAAGCAATCAAAAATTCTATACCAATATATAATTTATACAATAAAGGCAGAAATATAAAAAATTATAAATTTATTAATAAATTTTAGTATTATTAGCAGTTATGAGGTATTGGAACCCTCCTCCTATAATAATTATAATAATATGTTCATAACAATGTATAATAAAAAAATTGTAATTCTGCTGGCAGTAATACATTTTCTTCATGATAAGTTATATTCGTTAGGAGAACGGAGTAGGTCCGATGGGCATCGGACCTACTTTTAGGTTCAACGCCACGTTGACCGTCCGATCTAGTACAAGATTTGTGCGCACGAAAATTGAAACATACACGCACGGGATTTAAAGCATTTCGCACGAATCTAAAAGCAAATCGATGGTGATTAAACCCATCGAACCGAGGTAGGTCCGATGCCCATCGGACCTACTCTCAAGTCATTCGTTAGACCCAAATTTTTTGCAAAATTTTCGTAACTTATCTTTATAGTAATACACTAATACATTATGAAATTTAGCATATAACTTACATGATACTTCAACTCAAACCATAAAAAACTTGAGTAGAAATATTGACAGTGTTGTTTTTGACTTAATGCAACACATGAGTCGTATTGTTTTTCATTTTAACTCTATTATCAGTATGTTGCATGAAGTTAAAATAATAATGAACTGCAAGAAGCCTCGGTTTTTTTAAACTATAGAAAGTTATAGAAAATTATGAAAAGTAGTTGTTTGATGAAAAATATGAGAAGTCATTGGTACGGTGTATATTAAAACAAAACTAGCTGTAATTAGTTTGATTTCATTTTTCTATGATTTTCTTGCTTTTTCGTAAACTTAAAAAAAACATTGATGTCCATAGTTCGTTTTTTTTTTCAAAAATAAAAAAGTTACTATTTAAAAATTGAAATTACAGAACAATATGATGTATTAATACATTGCTTGATTAAATTAAAGATTAAATCTCACTCTAAATTGTTATTGTGATCAGTTAACTTCGAGAAATTTGGTAAAATAGCATTGTGTATGGACTCAAGGATGGATCTAGAAAATTAAGTTGGAGAGAGGTCTGTAATATAAAATGCATATTGTGTGGTTGTGGAGTTTGAACTCCAAGTCTCTTTAATCACGAAGTGGAATTCTATCTACTAAACTATAAGCATATATATAGCATAAAATGTTGGATGCTAAATTACACAAAAACTTAAAAAAATAATAATTAAATTTTAATATACACAATTATAACTTTTTAAAATTACGAAGGTGGTGAAGCATCTCTAACTTGACTTTGAAATTCCCAAATTATTAATACCAAGTTGTATACGCGATGCTCAATATCAAATTCTACTAGAACTTTCAATAGGATCACGGTAGTAGTTCCATAATAAAATTGTATAGAACTGTAGGATGAAAATAATGAAGGATTTTGGATATTGCTCTCTTATATCCTTTCCAATGGCAATGAAGTTGCGAAAAAAACCACTTTAATGGAATATTTCATAATAAAACCTTGAAAATGTATATTTTCATTTTCTCAAATTCTTAGTCTTACTCGTCGTTTTTCTATGGAACGGATCGAACACATTTATTCCAAAACCGAACGAACCAATGGGCCTTCATATTTTTGGACTGTTTAAAAAATTGAAGTTTTATTTAATAATATATTAATTAAAATAGAACGACGAATTTATGGTTGAGCTCGACTGCTCGAGCTTACTACTACCGGTTGCACGTGCGAATTTATTTAAGAAAGCGTGACAAAATTTTGAAGGAAACAACCAGAAGTCAATTTCTTTCCTTTGTTTTTTTGGTTTACATGTTTGTATGTTGGATGGATTAAGACTATCATTGATGTCCATCTCAAAATTATAATTGTACTTGCGATATCTTATCTTTCTAACTTTTATTATTTACTTGAGATAGAGACTGTTGTTCTTTTTTATATGATCTCTCTGATTCCTTCGGCTGATGAGATGGTTAGGACAGGAATTTTGGAGGCCAAACTGCAAGAAATTAAGATATTTTAATTAAAATTGGAAACTCACTACGCTATAAAAAATTAGTTACATTGATGATCAGTCATTTCATAATTGAAATTAGAATGCATTATCAATAAAATTACTTCTTTGCTGGAAAAAGAATATTTTATAATGCAAATTCTCGAACATGACTCAATCTGTACGTATCAATGTTATCAGTCGATCTCTTTTATACGGGTTGGAATCCTTGACAATCATTTGACAATTTTTTTTAAATTGTACACATGATGCGTGACTCATGGAATTTGTTGTGTATCAAGTTTCATGTAATTTTACAGTCATTTAATATCACACTTGGCAGCTGTTGTCAAGGTTTAAAAAAAATACAATCATTTAATATCTCATCAACTGCAATTAAATTGACCACTGCGAGTTTTAAGTCGCTCTAAAAGGTAACGTGCATTAAATTTTATCATTTTCATGTGCATCATACAAGTATAATATAAATCACAACGTGAAATGTTAGATTTCAAATTTATAATTATTTTGAGAGTGGCTACAGTATCTGCACTTATCTTACAAAGTGCATATCAGTTTGTGTTTTGTATCTATGTCTATGTTTTTAAAATTCAAACACTCAATCCACTAGTTCAAAATAATTTCCATATGATAGTGTACTGAGAGGCAAAATTTTTCACAACTTTATACTATTTGCAGTGTTCTAAATAGCGCGCTATAGCGTTTTTGGACCCTAAACGCTAAGCTATGGCATGAAAATACGCTAATTGCGCTACGGCCGCTATAGCGGTAATAGCGGTCCGCTATAGCGTGTAGCGTGTAGCGTGTAGCGCGCTATGCATATTGGGCTTTTTAGACAATTTATATGGACTTAAATAAAGATCCATAAAATTTATTTTGTATAGAAAAAAAAAATAGAATGAATCATGATGCTTAAGATATTTTTGTATAAAAAAAGATCGTAGTTTATGATATTATTATGGATATTTTGACCATGGACTTTTGTACTAGTTCAATATGAATATTATAATTTCTTAATTAATTTGGTGTTATTTTGTTCTATGAACTTTAGATAATGTTATATATAGTACAAAAATAATATAATTTTTGTAAAAAAAAAAACGCTATTTGGAATAGCTACGCTATTCGCCATAGCTTTTTTTGTAGCCTTCCGCTATGACACTATAAACGCTATTTAAAACATTGCTATTTTGTAGACATGTACAAAATCACTTAATCTGAATAATTTAGACCATCAAAAATAGTTTCTATCTATCTAAAAAATAATAAGACATTCTAAGAAAAATCTAAAATATGGTTTTCAATTATAATTTTATACGAAGATTATGTTGAGCAGTTCGAAGTAAGATTTTGAAAATGAGATATAGATATAAGCATATATCAATCTACGTTTTGCAAAATATCATAGCCTCGCTCAAATATGATTTATCTTGTTAAAATTATTAAGTTAATATATTGTTCATGAATCCTCATCTGATTGGATTTTGGGAAACGAAGATATAGATATATAGTAGGGATCTATTTACGCTTTGCAAATATTGTAACCTGACTCAATTATTTTTTATGTTACTAAATTATCAAGTTAATATATTGCTAATAAATCCTCATCTGACTAATTTCAACAATGAGAACAGTCAGAACACCGATATGAACAAAAAAAATATTTCAGGCGCAACCAAGGTGCAAGATTGCTTTCTCAGCCCATTCATTGCTGTTACTTACACATCCCGTGCATTTCTTGGGCCCAATCACCCATCTGCCCGGGAGTCTGGATCCCCTAAAGCAACTCAATTTTTTGAGTTTAGACGTGTACGGTGCCTATTCGGTGGTAGCGCAGGGGGCCAGTATTATTTGTGGGGTCCAACTCTTTAAGATTCGTGTTAGAGCATCTTGGACGGTTTGGATCAAAACTTAAAAATTGGGTTAATGCACTGGATCTGAATTCTCTGCGCGGACGGTATAGTACATGTATTCATCCATACAGTATGCTCTGCTGGCAGCCTGGCACTGAGTCCGGATCATCTGAAGTAACTCATTTTTTTAGTTTGAATCCGGACCGTCCGATTAAATTTCGGACTGCTTCAGAATTTTTTTCATAAAATAAAAAATTAAAATACCAAAAACAAATTAATTATTTTTTTCTCAAAAAATAAGATCGGATAATTTGGTTGGTACACCTCTAGGGTACTAGAAATTTGATTATATACACGTCCTGTCACAGCACCACACTATTTGTTGCATAACAAATTTGAAAAAAGAGATGACCGAATCCAATATATTGATGGATCGGAAATTAGATATGGTACACCTCTTTTCCTTTTTCTTTTTTTGTTTATTAGGTTTAATATATATTTTCTCAAAGAGAGGTACCAAATCAAATTTTTGGTCTATAGGATACTGAAAATTTGATTCAAGGTGAAATAAACATAAATAGACATAAATTTTTGGTCTATAGGATACTGGATCAAATTTTCAATAACTCTAAGGTGTACTGAATATTTGATCATATTGTTACTATTTTTGAAGAAAAAAATAATCAATCCATTTTTTGACAAATTATCTTTTTATTTTCTAAATAAAAATATTCTCAATCCGATTGGAAGTGGAAATGCAGGCTACTTTAATTATTGTGCTAAAGCAGATCGGACAGAGTTTGAGGTACCTTAGGTGATATGAATCAGCCTGGCACTGGGCACTGGCATAAATCTTGGGAGTTGAGACTTGGGATGAAAGTCTGGAACCGGTTGCGTTATAAACGATCTCTCTCATTCTCTCATTGAGTCAGATCACGCTATTCAAGGCGAGGTTATCTACTTTTGTTGCCTCACCGCTCCAATCACAGTAGTGAAAACGAAAGAGAAAGAAACCAGCCATGGCCGACCCGCTAGACGCTCTCCGATCGCTAATGGCCGCGCACTCACCTCCGCTGCACGCTCTCGTCGTCCCTTCCGAGGACAACCACCAGGTTCTCTTCTTTCTCTCTACGGTTTTAGGCACCCGAATTCATGGGGCAATTAGCGTCACGATTCACCTAGCCGATCCGACATGAATTTTGTGCGTGCGTGCGTGCGTGAGTGTTTGATGATATGTAATATGAAAACAATGATTAGTTCTTAAGTCGTGGCTTTTTTCTTTTCCGCTGAAATGCAGAAGGCTAAAGTCCTACTTTAGTTATGCTATTGAAAATTTTGAATAACATACATCGTACACTTCAAAAAATGAAAAAAAGGAATCAATGACATCTAATCTTTTATTGTAATTGCCTCGCCGCACTGGCAATTGGGCATTGGCTATGTTGGAGATTTTTTGCTGTATACATGTGTGGTTTGGTTTCATGTCGTAATTTTTTTTTTATTTAAAAAAATGAAAATGGTTCGAGAGGCTGATAATGGATACTGTAGGATAAGAATTAGCTAATTTTAAAAAAAGGAAAAAGATAACTGATCAGATTGTTTGTGCTATTTTGAGCAGTTATGAATAGGTCCTTGGTAACAATTTCATATTAAAAGAGTCTTCCAAAACTGGGAATCTTAGCATTTTGAAAATTTTAAATTAATAATCAGAACTATGGAGTACCATTCTTTAAGTAAACAAGCTTGATTACATTATTTTTTTCTCGAAAGTACCAAATCTAATATAATTAATGATATGCTTACAAATTTATTTATTAAGTTCACTTAAACATACTTTATTTCCTCAAAATTTTAAAAATGATATCCTAACTTTTCCTCGCCAGAGAGGATTGTTTCCACATTCTTATTACTGTTGAACAAACTGATATGTTAGGTATTCCTAGTCAATAATTCATTAAAAAATAATTCCTGGTTAATAACAGTGCAATAGTAATTAGTTAATTGTTTTTTGTTTGGGGTTTGGTATATCCTTTCTGTTTCTTTCTCAATAGTATGAACATAGGATAGAATTTCTGGTACATGTACATGGGCAATTTTGGGGTATGAAAAATGGTAAAAGTAGTAAAACCTTTGTGTATGCATGTGTGCTGCAACATGGACATCCATATTGAAAGATTTACTTGTTTTGATAGATAAATTTATGCTTCTTTGCAGAGTGAATATGTCTCTGAGAGGGATAAAAGG
>JAJGRW010002406.1:0-52173 GCA_025461045.1 Carex parvula
GCTCTAATTTTAGCTGAGAAGGAAAAAGGGACAAAAATGGAAACTCAGAATACAATGTAAATTGGGCTCTGAGGTTTTATGGGGTTGATATTTTGGCCCATGCGATGCTACATGGGTTGCCAATTTTCCAAAAAGGACCCAAAGAAGAGCATTGCAAATATGTCAAGAACCCAGTTCAAGCATGATTGAAGGTAAAATCTACACTCCAGAGTAGGTCTGATGCCCATCGGACCTACTATGGTTCGATGGGACTAATCACCATTGATTTGCTTTAAGATTCGTGCGAAATGCTTTAAACTTTGTGCGTGTCTATTTCAATTTTTGTGCGCACAAATCTTAAATTAGATCAGACGGTCATCATGCTCGTTGAACCTAAAAGTAGGTCCGATGGGTATCGGACCTACTCCGTTCTCTGAAATCTATTGCTCAAGCGATAAATTGAGTCTCGGAGCAACTTAAGCTATTAAAGGCGACACTAAAGGCCATGTTTCTGATATCTCGCTATTTTGTCCATATTCCGAATGTACTTTGCATTAAAACCTGTGCTTAAAACTCTAAAATCATGTTTATTTCATTGAATATCTGTAGGATGTGGTACTGCTGCACTTTTGTTCTTATTTTGCAGGAAACGGGCTAAACCGAGGAAGAATTTGGAATCTGAGGCCTATACACGGATCGTGCATCATCTATATGCGGACCGTACACCCTCTACCCGACACACGACCGTGCACAATCCACCTCACTAGGACACATGCACACGGTTCGTGCACCCATGCATGCGGACCGTGCATGGCATTTCCAGAAACAGAAATCAAAGAAGGAAATAGATGCCAGCTGGGGAAGGTCGTGAAAGGAAGGCTTAAAAGGGGGACTTGGGGCAACAGAGAGACGATTCTGGAGCCTAGAACGAAACCTAGGGTTTGGAAAAGACAGCTTGGCTTGGAGAAATATAAGAGAGGAGGAAAACGAGAGTTTTGCGACTAATCTTCTTATTTCTTCGAGTTTTGTCATGAACTTTCTCATTGTTATTTGTTTTATTTGCTTTTTGACTATGTTAGGCTAAATACTTTGTTTTTAGGGTTATGATGTAGTCGAATGCTTAGTTTTATTTGCTAGTTACTTGGAATTTGTGTTGAATCTTGTGCTTGCTTGTCGTGTAGTATTTTATTGCTTAGTTGAACTTGTTTGAATTGAATGGTTAGTCCGTTAGATGAATGGCAACATCTAGATGGTAGTCGAATAACCCCGACATTCACTCGACCAAACTATATATATGAGATAGGTTTGTGAGCCGAGAGGTGAAACCATGTAGTAGCCGAGAGGTGAACTTTTTCTCGCGTAGAGAGATCGAGGATATCTTTAGTAAACCAACAAGTAACTTAGGTTAATTAAGCCAACAAGCAAGAGTTGAGGTTTAAGAACCCTAAGAGGGCAGAAATTGAGTTCCGTACTAAGTAATTAAGCCAACAAGTGTGAGTTGAGGTTTAGGGACTCATGTACGGTCAATATAACCCTGCACAGAGAAACAACACAGAAACCAATAGCTGCTGTATCAACTTGAGAGCCCCACGGACAGAGTACATGGCCCATGCACATTACACACCGCTCGTGCATGAAAGTGCACGGACCGGGCACCTTGAGGCTAAGCTGAGACGAAATCAGAAACCCTAGGAACCCCTTTTTATTCATTCTAAAACAAAACCAAAAATTCTTATTGTTTTACATACTATTATTGATCTGTTAGGAAAAGAAATACCCCAAAACCACCTTTGCAGACTTCTAGAATTTTCTATAAATCAAGTAGAGTCCGGTAACTTTCAAACCGTCCCTGTGGATTCAACACCCAGCTATCCCAACTTCTAAGCTTGCAACTGAATTGAGTATATCTAGGTATTAAAAGCCTATACGTTTCCGAACGAACAGTTTCTATCGCCAAAAGCACAAAAATCAAGAGGGCACATGTTTACCACTCGGTGTACCGCTAATGCATTACACCTCACCCTCTACAACGGTAATTGGCTAAGTGGTCCCTTCTAACACGTGTTACACTCCCCCTAGATGAAGCCGAAAATAGAAGATTCTTCTCCAAGGGTGCAGGAGCACGTTTATCAAGCCTTACCATATTAGGCCGGTTTATGAAGGGCTATGATGCATGTTCTCACAGCTAGATGAAATCTAAGGGCTGCAAATGATACAGCTAATAAATCATGATATGAATGAATGTGATTGGCTGAGCCCTTGCCATGTATGCACCTGTAAGGGAAGCAAATGATATAAGCCTTTGATCAAGCACTTGGTGGATATGATTGAAACACCTCAGCATGGCAGCAGGCTCAAACCCTAATATTGCCTATAAAAGGGGACCTATAGCTCAGCAAGAAAAAAAACAAGTTGATAGACCAACACACACACTCAAGCTCATAGCCATAGTGAAGCTCTGCCAAAACCTTCTACTTAGCTAATTTAAAAGAATTTCCCTTCTTCCCTTTGTAACAACAAGCTAAATTAGGTAATTAGTACCTAAATTATGTAACCTTTAAGGGGCTGAGCAATGTATAAGCCTTCATGTTGAATAAAGCTTTCTTAATCGAATTTTGTGTTTTCTTCTTTACTGTTTTTGGTGTTCTTCTTCATGCTTTTTCTTCTTTTTGTTTGGAGCTTTTGAGATAATAAATGGGAGAGTTACATGATATCTGTTTCATCATAGGATGAATAAAAGAACATAATAGCTTGATGATAAACAAAATGATGCCTTTTCTCCTTTGCTGCCTTAACAAAAATATATAAAATACAATAAAACTATTATTTTGTTTTAGATATTAGGGCTTACACTTCTCTTGTGTTCTTTGCTATTTTCATCTCAAATAATAATAATCATTATCAATATGTTAGCTAAAATAGGAATTAAAAGTATAAAAATGCAATTTATTTCCTTTTATTGTCTCCTCTTCTTATTTTCTTCAAATGTGCTCTTTGATTCTTGTATAAAGTAATCAGATGTCAAGGATATGAGTGTTTGAGCTGTATAGTTCCATTTATATCCTACCCAGTTTGTTATTTATTAGAAAGAATTAAAAAAGCAACAAAAATTAAATAATCAAAGTTTAAAGATAGAGATTGGCAATGGTTGAGCTGTATAGCTCCCTGTCAAACCCTCTTAAATGAGACCTATATTGCATAATATTGCCATTAATTTCTTTGTGCAAAATACATGCCATGTGTACTAGATTACACAATGCAAAGAAATTAAAAGGATTAATATGCAAATAGTGAGAGATAGAAGGTCCAAAGTGTAAATAGTCAACAAGTTGAACTTGTTCCATGTCATTTACATCTTTGATCTAATGAAATCTCAATGATTTGTCTCTTAAATAAGGTGAAAGGACATTTAAAACATGGTTCTAATAAAACCAGGGACTTCCTGCGTGTTTCAATCATTAATGTGTCGAATGATGGATTTGTGGAGCTTAGTTGATCTCTTTTCTTCTTTACTGGTACCAATCCAGTAGCTTTCAAGCCATTAAAATCAATTTTGACATCAACTAGACTTTGTACCATGTCATAGTAACCTTCAACCAGCCTCTGATACATAACCAAGTCCAGGCTCAGCAACATAATATATACTAAGTGTTGCTGGTACAGTATATATACCCAAAAATAGCCAAAATGACCCCTGTCAGTTAAAGTAAGCAATATGAATTGTTACAGGGAGGTAAAATGCAAAATAGACCACACCAGCATGAAAAGCACTTCAAAACATATAAAATGGACATAAATTTCAATTTATTTGGATTTTATTTCAATTTGTTATGGATTATTGAAGTTCAGCTTTTAAAATGAAAAAATATGTTAATAAAAACAACAAAATTACCTTCAATGCCCCTCTGCATAAATAAATGTTTTAAAATCGAAATAAAATTCCAAAAATTGTAAAACCTTATATAATTAAAGTATATACCTTTCCCTGTGAATATATGATAGAATAACACATGTTTGTTAACAAAATTGATAAAGAATCATGAAAATGAAATTGACAGCCTTTGAAGTAATAATTGTATTAATGTCAATCCAAGCTTTAAGCTTAAATCAAACCCTTTTGCCAACTCAAATACACTATGAAATACCCAAATAAAGCCATCTCGATCCCTGACAATGTCCTAAAATTCCTGCACTAAGTCTTGGTACCAAACCATTATGGAACCGAGAAGCCAAAACTCAATCCACCTCCAACACTCCATGAAATCCAAAATTGATGCCTCTATTAGCTTCTGGATGACAATACGATGGTGATTAATCAATCAATTGAAGAAAATCTCAGCTAAACCTGATGGAATTAAATTGAAATTCAAACTACGCGTAATACCAGAACCTCTACCGAGAACCACCACTTTTGAAGGTCAGAGACAACCGACAACAGGTGCAATCGACTCCTGGGACCAAGACGGTGTTAGTGGTACCCTCCGTTGACCTTACCGTGACCTGAGCATGGCCGGAGCTCCAAAGCCCTAGGCTCGGTTCTAAACCCTAGTTCATATTAAGGCTTGCACGAACCGCAAAGCATGGTGACTCGTTCGATCTTGGCGCTGAAATAAAGTTCGAGTATAAGTACGGATCTCAAAACAAAGGGATAATCTGAAGGCCGAGATTCAAATCAATGTTCAACGGACTACTGTCATATGGGGCCCATATGTCAGTAGTCCCAGATTAAATCGAAATCCTTTTTGATCGAATCTCAAAGCTGGATTTAGGGTCCAGCACCAATCCCAAAGCCCAATAATCAAATCGTAAAGACCAGATCATATGTTTCGTGTGAATCTCAAAGCCTGGTTATAATTAAAAAGAAAAAGATTCAACACATATCTCAAAGACCAAAAACCAATCTCAAAGTCTTCTACACAAATTTTAAAGGCCCGATACATATCTCAAAGCCCAGTTACAATCTTAGAACCATTAAACAAAGCCCAGTTTACAATTGAGCCCCTCTGACAAAATCTATTTACAGCGCAGCCCCTACAAACTTGCAAAAATGTCCTTGGTGCCTTAAAACCTCTTCAAACAAGTCCCTCGAAGCCTAAAATTGCACTCTAGACCCTGTTAAAAGCCTAATTCAAAAACCTCAGTCCTTCAAAATTTACAAACAGGTCCTTGAGAGATTAAAACTTTCACAAATAAGTTCTTTTTTACCACAACTTCTTCATTTCAAGTCCAAATTGACTCAAACCACCTCCAAATGAACCCAAATTAAATCCTCCATGTCTCTAAACCAAAATTGAATATATCCAAGCATCAGCCAAATCCTAAAATGACAAAAATACCCTTTTGTGCAAATTTAACTAATTTTCTTCATAAATAAAAGTGTAAAAGATATAGACATTTATCTTCCAAGCATTGAATATCTTTCAAGTAGGTAAAACATGCTCACAATCATTAAATTCTCTCGATGGATCGATTATGAACGGTCTCACGTAATGCCAAATTAGGCATCCGTAACAATTCACTTCGGTCGCCATCCAGCCTGTAATGGTCTCGCGGAAGTCACTAACAGGACCATCCTTGACGGACTAAAGAAGAAGGTGGCCGCGAATAGAAAGAATTGGCCCGACAAGTTAGATGAGATCCTCTGGGCCTATAGAACCACTCCCCGAGAAGCCACCCAATAAATGCCGTATTTCTTGGTTGTTGAGTATTTTAGGTATAGTGTTTTTATACCCTTTTTGCCTTTAACATTTATAAACCTTCGTACCCAATGAATAGGTTAGTTCCAAGCGCACAACCTATCGATTGTAGTATTTAGGTGTCGATCCGCAGGGAGATAGGGAAATACCAATTTTCAATAAAGAAAACTACTTCTAAATCTAAAAAATAAAGCAAAAGGGGGGGGGGGGGTTGTGTAATTTCGTTTTTAAAAGAAAATTAAAGTTTCGTAACAAAAAGCAATTAAAAGTCGGGTGAAAATCAAGTTTGAGAAGTCTAGGGGTATTCGGTCCACAATTCCTTGCTAATTCTATCTACTTGGTTTGTTTAAATTCATGTTTGATTATGACGAGGTTTCTAACCTATGTTAGCCTTTGGAACAAATATTGATACAAATACTTTGGGTGGATGGATTAATGTTCCTCGAATTCTAGGGCTGTCACTAACCTAGAGGGATATTTAAGTCATATGCTCCAAAGTATATATCGATATTTGTTCTAAGGTGTCCTAATTAGGTTTTGACTTCACGATTAAGTCCTTCACCAAACCCTAACCTTAATTTTTGTTGTTCCGGGTTGGATATCAAAGTACGGTCGCTTCTAATCCAAATCCTAAGGTATTTGCAATCACAATTTGTACTATCCTATATGATCCTAATCTACTTCTAATCTAAAAGACTTAAGCGGAATAACTACAATTCAAGCACAACAATTTGTACTATCCTATATGATCCTAATCTACTTTGGGTCTAAAAGATCAAAGCGGGATAACTACAATTCAAGCACAAATCATGGAATATCACAAATAATAAATCACAGAAATTAACATCAAATCAAACAATCATAATAAAAACTAAACTCCAAGTAAAATAGAATTAAACAAGTTCATGCTACATGACCTAAACCCCTAGAGAGAAACTAGCCTCTCATGGAGAAGCAAGCATTCATAAGAAAATACAAGATAAACATGGTAAAAACTAAGAAAATACTTAAGATAAAAGAATACAACCAATCTCCTAGTTCCTGTCCAAGTTCTTCCCTTGTCGCTCAAGCAAAACCTCGAATTCTTCCTTCTCTTACTTCGCAACTTTGATCACCGCCAAAAAGTGGAACAGAATAACTTCAATTGAGTAATGATGAACGAAAATCCTCCAGGATAACTAATACGCATAACTCATCTCGCGCAAACAACAACATCGAAAATAAGTGAGTTATGTAAATGTGAACGAAAATCGTCCGGGATAATGAATATGCATAACTCATCTTGCGCAAACAACAACAACAAAGATAATCAAGTTATACAAACAATTGTGAATTTCAATTTTTCATTTAACCTCCCCCAGCTTAAACAAAACATTGTTCTCAATGTGTTAATTCATACTAGAAGAGGAAATTAAAGAGAAAAATAGAAACTCACAAGATATTGCTCGGTTTAACGTCGGGAGCTCGACTTGTTGAGACTCAGTTTAAAGGTGGAGGATAATCGAGGGCAATTGCCTCCTTTTCGATGATCGGTTCATCTTGAATGAAATGTTTGAGCCGCTGTTCATTGACCTTAAATGAACCGTTCTTTCGCTCCAGATTTCGAAGGCACCATGGTTGAAAACTCGTGATACTCGATGTGATCCTTCTTGAAAACTTCTTCCGATGTGTTTGTCGTGCCAATGCCTTGTCTTCTCTTCTTGGTTCAAGGCGGCATTGATTATGACGGGATGTGTCTCATATGAGCCAAGAGATTCGTACTTGAGGGTTGTTGGTAATGATTTGAGTTCGACCTTCGGTGACGTTATGCATGTTGAAACGGTAAAAACTGGGCTCTGCAAAGTTTCGTGTGGGCTGCCTAGGCCGCACGATTGGTTGTTTTTGTCGTTTTGAGCTGTTTCTTTATCGTTTTCTTCCAGAATTTCATTCGGTTGTTCTCCTTCCATCATCCTATCTAAATGATCATCAATTATAGAGTCTAAAACATCTACCCTGCATATCGAATCATTATCATTAGATGGAAATTGGAGAGATTTAAAAACATTAAATTCAATATTTTCATCACCTACTCGGAAAGAAATCTTTCCATTACGCACATCTTTCGGCCGTCCACTCCCTTTGGTTGATCGCCATATCTTCAATCATTAGCATAGCTTGTTCGGGATCCATCTTCGACATGTTCCCCCCTGCGGTTGAATTCAAGTGAGTCTTGGTGGTTATCGTGCAACCTGCAAAGAAGAATTGAAAAAGCAACCACATGTCAAGGCCATGGTTAGGGCACAAGCGTTGGAGCTCGGCCCATCTATCCCATGCATCGGTCAAAGACTCCCCCTCAGCTTGTTTGAATGTCGTAATCTTCGTTCGGAAGTGCTGGATTTTGGATGGAGGGAAGTATTTCCCTAAGAATAACTTCTCCATGTCATCCCATGTCCTTATGTGGTCACAATTCACGGTCCTTAGCCATGTTCTTGCATTGTCTCGGAGGGACAAGTGGAAGCATTTGAGCTTGAGGTTGTCTAATTCGTCTCCTTCTCGAGCGAAGGTGCCGCATGATTCTTCGAAAACAGCCAAGTGGGCGTGTGGATTTTCATTTAGGGCTCCCCCGAACTGATTTGGCCAAGTAAGTGGATGATAGAGGGTTTAATGTCGCGTGGATCTTGGCCTTGAGGAATGAAACCGAAGCGGTGGCCTTGTTGGCGATTACGGCCATTTTTGTTGTTGTTTGGATTGACACCAAACAGAGGATTGTTATTGAGAATAGGATGTGGCACATTGTTGTTGTGCGGATGTGGCGGCGGTGGGTTGTTGTTTGGAGGAGGAGGAGGTGGATTGTTATCGTGAAGGACTTGATTGAGAAGGCCTTCCGGATAGTCTTCCACTTCTACCTCAAAGCTGCGAGGCATGCCTAGTTGGGGATCTAGACCTGCCATTGGTTGAGAAAGAGAGGATTCGCCGGCTTTGATCTTCGCGGTTTGACTCCTTGTGACTGGTGCCAGCGCTCAAATCTATGAGAGAAGAAAAGAGATGAGATGTGAAAGAGAGAATAGAAATAGAGAATAGTAAAGTTCAGAAAATTAAATATGGAAAGTAAATATTTTTGGATTCTTCTAAATAAGGAAAGTAAATTTCAGAAATTGTAAAAAAGGAAATAAACTATTTTTGGATTTTTAAATTTTCTGAAAAGTAAATAAGGAAACTAAGAATTAAAAGTACTTTCCTAAAATAAAAACTATCTATCCTATTCTCCCCGGCAACGGCGCCAAAAAGCTTGTTGAGTATTTTAGGTATAGTGTTTTTATACCCTTTTTGTCTTTAATATTTATAAACCTTCGTACCCAATGAATAGGTTAGTTGCAAGCGCACAACCTATCGATTGTAGTATTTAGGTGTCGATCCGCAGGGAGATAGGGAAATACCAATTTTCAATAAAGAAAACTACTTTTAAATCTAAACAATAAAGAAAAAGGGGGGGTTGTGTAATTTCATTTTTAAAGGAAAATTAAAGTTTCGTAACAAAAAGCAATTAAAAGTCGGGTGAAAATCAAGTTTGAGAAGTCTAGGGGTATTCGGTCCACAATCCCTTGCTAATTTTATCTACTCGGTTTGTTTAAATTCATGTTTGATTATGACGAAGTTTCTAACCTATGTTAGCCTTTGGAACAAATATTGATACAAATACTTTGGGTGGATGGATTAATGTTCCTCGAATTCTAGGGCTGTCACTAACCTAGAGGGATATTTAAGTCACATGCTCCAAAGTATATATCGATATTTGTTCTAAGGTGTCCTAATTAGGTTTTGACTTCACGATTAAGTCCTTCACCAAACCCTAACCTTAATTTCTGTAGTTCCGGGTTGGATATCAAAGTACGGTCGCTTCTAATCTAAATCCTAAGGTATTTGCAATCACAATTTGTACTATCCTATATGATCCTAATCTACTTCTAATCTAAAAGACTTAAGCGGGATAACTACAATTCAAGCACAACAATTTGTACTATCCTATATGATCCTAATCTACTTTGGGTCTAAAAGATCAAAGCGGGATAACTACAATTCAAGCACAAATCATGGAATATCACAAATAATAAATCACAGAAATTAGCATCAAATCAAACAATCATAATAAAAACTAAACTCCGAGTAAAATAGAATTAAACAAGTTCATGCTACATGACCTAAACCCCTAGAGAGAAACTATCCTCTCATGGAGAAGCAAGCATTCATAAGAAAATACAAGATAAACATGGTAAAAACTAAGAAAATACTTAAAAGAAAAGAATACAACCAATCTCATAGTTCCTGTCCAAGTTCTTCCCTTGTCGCTCAAGCAAAACCTCGAATTCTACCTTCTCTTCCTTCGCAACTTTGATCACCGCCAAAAAGTGGAGTAGAATAACTTCAATTGAGCAATGATGAGCAGTGATAATTTCTCATGTGGTCTCCTTAGCCCTATATAATATTCTCTAAACTTGGAGATCACGTTGTTTTATTTTCGGCGCCTACTAACTTAGTCATTTTCTGAACTTGGGGATCAAGTTGTTATATTTTCAGCACCCACTAAGCCCACTAACTTCTATATTTCTAATTCTGTGATTATGAACTTGGAGACCAAGTTATTCTAATTTTGGCGCCCACTAAGCCCACTAACTTTCCATATTTAGCAGTTTTTCAAGCTGATGCGGCCATTGATGCGGCTGTACAGAATTATATATTCCGAATTTGGATTTGTTTCCTTCATGAAAGTTGTATATCTCTTTGTCCTGGTTCCGTTAAGCTTTGAATCACCCAAATCAGAGTTCGTATGACCAAGATATGACCAAAATACAAAATGTGTGTCGCTGAGTGCGGATCGAGTGCGGCCCTAGTGCGTCAGCACTGTGCTCGGACTTTTCTGTTTTCTGTGTTTGATGGCTGAGTGCGTCCGCACTGGGCTCGGTTTTCCCTTTGTTGTGCTCTGAATTTTTGAAATTTAAACGGTCATAACTCATGATCCGTAACTCCGTTTCAGTGTTCTACCACTTTTCAGTATATAATTTAGGCCTATCATTGGTCTTCGAGATGGAAGCGGTCACCCCTCTTGAGCTCATTGCACCATCTCTTCGGATGACAGCTTACTTCGAGGACAACAATTCAGAAGCACGAGCGACGGAACTGGAGCTTGTTCACAAAGCCCGTGAGAAAGCCCGGGTCCGAACCATGGAGTACCAAAAAAGGGTCAAGCATGCTTTTTACAAACATGTGTCGCCAAGAGGGTTTGAGCTAGGCGACTTGGTGCTAAAAAAGGTAGAATTCACAAGGCAGCATGTAGGAAAACTTGAGCCCAACTGGGAAGGCCCTTTCCGAGTCCTACGTATTTGCGGTAAAGGAGCATATGAACTCGAAGACACAGATGGAAGGGTGCTCGCCAGACCTTGGAACGTAGTCCACCTTCGCAAATTTTACGGGGCGGGGCCAATGGGTCAGTAACAATAGGACCCCGCGAGAATCTCTCTCACAAATAGGCTAATCCTTCGTCCCAAATCGGCTCGCGAAGTAGAAGGCGTTAGATGCGACATTACAAGTGTCGATCATCTTTTGTTGACTTTACAAAACATTACATTACAAAACTGTAAGAGGCACAAATAGGTGCCGTATTGTCTCACACATTTTTTATTATTACAGGGACAGGCACAAAAGTCTACAAGTAACGAAAGCCTTGATGATCAACACGATGACCTTGGAAAAGTCCACAAACAAAAACAACGAAAATAAGTGAGTTATGTAAATGTGAACGAAAATCCTCCTGGATAACGAATACGCATAACTCATCTCACACAAACAACAACAGCGGAAATAAGTGAGTTATGTAAATATGAACGAAAATCCTCCAGGATAACTAATACGCATAACTCATCTCGCGCAAACAACAACATCGAAAATAAGTGAGTTATGTAAATGTGAACGAAAATCGTCCGGGATAATGAATATGCATAACTCATCTTGCGCAAACAACAACAACAAAGATAATCAAGTTATACAAACATGAACGAAAATCTCCAGGATAACGAATATGTATAACTCATCTCGCACAAACAAGAATAGCGAAATGATCGAGTTATGAAAATGTGAACGAAAATCCTCCGGGATAACGAATACACATGACTCGCCCCGCACAAATAAAAATAGCAGAAATGACTGAGTTATGAAAATTCAAATTAAGAATCCTTTATAACGAATTGAATTGCAAACATTCAAACTATACGAAGGATAAACAAGAACAAGACAAGGCAATTAATACACAGCCCATTTTTGATAAGCAGGAATACACAAAAGCCCTGTAGGATAATAGAATGACGTAAAGGCTCGCAACTCGTCTCACGGGGCAACCAATGGCTATCACAAGCATGGCACGAGAATTACTTTACAACGCAACAGAACTCACGTTGTACTGCATGAAAAGCAGTTCCCCATGCAACAAGCAATTCGATGTCACACTACCGGGATAAAAATCAACCCGACACCCACTTTCTCCGAGATCGCTAAAGGTGCGCGTTTACTCTAAGCTTTAAACTATGTACGGAAATTAACTGTTAACTTGGGTGGCCTAGAAACATTCATCGGCAAACCACCCAAGGAAAAGGTTACAACAAGTTTCTGTTAAACACTCCACACCTCGGAGGTCCCATCATACAAATAAACTGCGCCCAATTACTCCGCCTGTCCACCCTGCTACAATGCGCTTACTCGTCCTTCTCCTGCAATAGATAATGCAACATTAGATGATTGTTTGGTTAAGTCCGAGCCGCATAACATAATGAAAGGATTTGCACCTGGTCCGCCTCGAGGCCACCCGAGGTGTTGCCTCTTGGGTCCACCTCGCAGTCCACTTCCTATCGGGTTTTCATCTTCGGCAACCCCCGAGACAGTCGCAGGATCCACAATGCCGCCCACTGTTCCCTCGTAATCCTCAGGGGACCAAGTCGGTGTGTCCTCTTTGTTCAAATCGCGAGGCAACTCTGCAACCTTACGCCAGGTATGGATGATCTCCTTAGGCTCCCAGCTCAACAAGGAAATCTTCGGTGTCACCGGGTTACCATGGGACCGATCAAGTTGCCGCTAGCCTTGTCCCAATCATATCCCGCCAGGGTAACGGGAGTAAAATGATACTAGCCGGCCAAGTGATTCAACTCATTATATATCTTCTTTTTTATCATCCCCGTTACCGACACCATCGCAGCGACCCTGAACACATTGCTAACCAGAAATTCCCGGACAATACCTCTGTCATTATCATTAAGTTTCGCCTGTGATCTCTTTAGTGCAGTCAAGGCCTGCGACAATTTCTCTTTCTCGGCATCCAACTCCCGGGCTTGTTGATCGTTCAGCTGCTCTAAGGTTTTTACCTGAGCCTCGCTTTCTAGTAATTTAACCCCAACTGATTCTAGCACTCGGCGCTTTTCTGGGCGCATTCGTCATGCTCCTTTAGTTCTCGAGTTTTCTTGTCCAACATATCCTCCAAACCCTTCAGCTTCCGATACCTTTTGCTGAGGGACTTATGCTCGCTTATCCAATAGTCCCTTTCCACAATGGCTGCTGTCATGTCCCTTAGCTCGACAGAGGAGAGAGCCACATCTAGTTTTCTCACAGCCACTTCGTCCGCGGCCTGAGCAAAAATACAACCTATCTCGAAAAGACGGCCCATTTCCTCCTGCATCAACTCGGTCTCGTTTCCCTCAATAAGTCGGACTAGATAGAGGGGCTCCAGAGCACGAAAAGCCTCCCTATAGAAAACCAAACTTTCTGGAGGCCACTTCTTCGCACTATGCATCTTGGCCAAATGAGAAAACATAGCGAGACACCTGTCAGCCTGATTCAAGGAAAAGGGAGTCTTCCATATTACTCCCTTCCCGACCTCATCAGGGAGGCCCACATGACGATGACCCCCGGAAGAGGCTAGTGTTGTGCCAGATGGAACATCAGCAACCGGGCCTTCACTTCTTGCAGAACCCCCCTTTGTTATCACAACTCCTTGGGCCAACACAGCAGAAGCCGGCCCCGATGGAGGAACCACCTCCCCCGACGCTGGAGCAGTAGCCACATTTCTCGCGCTAGGGGCTAAGGGTTGTCGCATCACGTCCCTCATTTTACTTGTGGCCGGTTGCTACCCTTTTCTTCGCGGCTAAAGTCATCGGTTGTCTTGCGCTTTGTCGTCTCCGTGTCCGTAGCACCTTTCTTAGTAGCACACTTCTTGCCTTCTACTTGCGACCGAGCAGGGATACCATCGACCCCTTCGGATCCGGCATTGTTCCTGCTGCTTGAGGACAAACCGACCGGGGGATGTTACTCACTCCATTAAATGAGAAACCCATCAGGTCATAAGCTACACCAAGGAACATATGAACTCAAGGGTTATATATATAGCGAACAGTTGAGATTTTGTATATATAAAAAAAACTACCAGTCAGCAATTGATTGATGATGTCGGCAGCCCTATCATCTTCGATACTCATCTCAAAGGCGCTTAGATCGAGTTTTTCCTTCACATGGTCCCCCACCAGCCACACTCTTGATTTGTTGCCATATGCGACGAATACCGCGTAAAGACTCAACGCTGTCCATGTGACTTAAGTATAACCAGCCCCTGTTCTAATTGTCAATCTTCGAAATCTTCTTTTTGTTGGCTTGGTAGTCGAAAATTTTCATCGATTTCTTTTTCACGACAACAAAATCCGACGAAGTTAACCGATAACAAAAAGTATTTCGCGAACAGGGCCACACTCGGCTGTAAATCCCCAAACATAAACCTAAATTCCTCGAATAATTTCTCAAAACTGGTAAGATAGCACAATCCTACGCTAGTGAACTAAGCTGGAGTTATGTCCAACATCTTCAAGAAAGTGATCTCGAACGATGTCAAAGGTAATCGAAAACCGTACTTGGGCATCTTCCAATAAATACAGAGCGCTTTTTCATCGTCGTGCGTCCAGTCAGTTGAGGATGGTAATAAAAAACCTAAATCCTCCAAGGTGATGCAGTCTCGCGCATCCTCCCTCACGAGTTCATCATAGAAGATGTCGATCCACCAACTTTGGTCTCGACAAATTGCTACGGATGGGTACAAGATACTCACTTCCCTAAATTGTGCATCGTGTACGTGACCGGGGTGCGCCATCTTGATAGATGTGGGTTCTTGAGATGTCTTCTTCTTTGACGCCTGAGGAGGCGTTGACAAGGAGGCTCCTCGAGATGATCCCTGGCGATCTTGCATAATAACAACTTCATCAACTGCTGTATCTTCCTCAACTGACTGAGACTGGAAGAATAGTAAGAAGGATCAGTCTCCAGCAGGGCAGTTCTCTCTCGGCCAGCCTTTTTCTTCCCTTCCATATTTGCTGACTGCAAGGGTAAGCAAGCAAGTCTTTCAGGAAGAGGAGACAATATTGTTGGTACTGACTTTTTGCTTAGTTTTGCAAATACCTCCTCAAAGATGCTCTCGACTTCACGGCACCTAAAGCTCCCTATTTCCGAGGCCAAAGCCTCGGATCATCTCAATCGATAGAATCATCCGAAGGCCAAAGCCCCGGGTCGTTCTAATTGATAGAAGCCTCCCAATCAAAAGAGTCCACCCCAGGACTAGTGGAAGGATCACCCTTCGACATTTGAAGGATTCACCTAAATATTGCTTTGTTGGTCAGTCTCGGGACCACGAGCATAACAGTTATACAAGGACAAACATGAACAATACCTCCTACACACTACAGACGAGTACAGGGCAAATCGTCCAGTACTTGAAGTAGTACCGAGCAATAGATCTTTGGTTCGATTAAATACATTCTTAAAGCCGAGACATTTCCTATACCTAAAATGACATTTCCGTCAAACAAGTGTCATTCGAGATACAGACCCATATACAACACTTACGTTAACGATATATTGCTCTCCTAGGGCGATAGATAATACCTTTCCGAGATTGATGAACAGTCTTCTCTAGAAAATTGTTCTCGATAACACAAACGACAATCGACACCTTTCTAATAATGGAACTTGCCAAAAATGAATATACTCTTGGGCCTGTCTCCCTTTATATAGGGCTCCCGTAAATAACCGTATAAAAACTGGCACGAATCTGATCACTCAGAAGAGAGCAATGTTTCTTTTAATATTTATAAACGCGTAAATGCTATCGGTTCAGACTGCAAGCGCACAATCCTATCGAGTAGTATATTCGAGGTCGATCCACAGGAAATATTAGTTCAGTGCTTTGAGCGATCGAATCACAATCTTTCGAAAGGCTAGACGAAATATGTAAATTGAGAGATGTTGATGTGATCAATGTAAATTAGGAAGCAATTAAAAGTAATTAAAATAAAGATAGAGATGAGAATTCCTAGGGTTTCGGCACACCATTGCTACTCAATCCGCTTTGACAATATATTCCTATTGCGTCTGATTTCCTGTTGTTATTTAATGAAAGACACCACATAGGTCATTGCGATTTATGTTACGCAAGAATGACAGATCTTTCACCGAGATTCTACATAGGACACTGCGATTTTTCTTACGCAAATGTCTGATCTCTCAAATACCCCAAATTACTACATAGATCATTGCGAATTTCTTTTACGCATGTGATAGAATTTGGTACGTGTTTTGTTGGTCTGGTTTATGGTTTCCCCGCTAAGATTTTCTTCACATAAATCTAATAAATCTCAACGAGGCTAATTCATACAAATAGTTTCTCTTACCATTAAAGTACTGTCACTACCCTAACGGACTCAAACTAGATCATTAAAATTAGATGAAGAGATAGTAAATTACAAAAGCATTTTGTTTCAACAACAATAAATCATAATCAATAGAAATATATATATCAAAACATCAAGAGTAACAAGGTTTACTGCCTAGCCCTAAGAAAAGGAACTTAGTCGCGGAACAGCATTGTTACAAGCACTCCTCTCTTCTCTCTTTAATCAAATCTAACCCTAATTACAAAGATAACTATTTCTTCTGCCCAGGGGCCTTATATAGGAGTGGAGGGACGTGTGGAGGTTGAGTAGAGGCTAAGAAACTGATTTGGAAACAGCTGTCGACAGTTATTCCCCAAGAGATGCCTTCGGATACGGGCCGTATCAGGTGATACGGTCCGTATTAGGTCCTTAACGGTTAGGGTTTGATGCTTCCAACGCTATCTCCTGGTCTGTGCTAGGTCTGGTCCGTATTAGGCAATACGGACCGTAACAGAGGCTTAGTCGATGAGCATCGCTGATCCGATTGACCCGATTCTAGCTCCATTTGGTGTAAAATAGTCCCAAAATTTGTTTTCTGCAATAAAACATAAAGAAGGGTGACAGTAGCATTTTTCTCTAATAAAGTAAACATAAGTGTGAGAAAATATGCAAAACCTAAGCCAAAATCCTACGTAAATCATCGTTATTTTGACTCTGATCACGCCTCCCAACTTGAATTGTTGCTTGTCCTCAAGCAACGGCATCCCAGCTGGTCAAAGATCCGGTCTAGGTTAAACCATACAATCTCAAGGACTTGTTAAAAATAAATTAGAGCTTAGGTTTGGTACAATTGGCATGACAATAAAAATTTAGAATTTTAAAATATTCATGACCTCTCCCTTGAACAATTTATTCACCCCATGATTGACCTCATTATGCATTCCCTAGAAAAATTATAATCGAATAATTCACTTCACAAATATCCTCAAAATTGAGAGTATTAATTTCCCCTTCGATTATAAACGGATCCCTTCCAATCAATAGGAATTCTAATGATATAAATTTTGATTTTCCTTTCTAATTGATTGGAGCAAAATATGACAACTAAGTGTGTTGGTACTTGTGACTATTTTTGAAAAATTAAATATGTACAAAAATTTAAATTTAGGAGGTTTTCTCGAGCCTATTTGTAACCAGTCTTGCGTAGGCACCCGTACTCTTTTTATCCTCCATCTTTTATTCTATATATTTTTTTTTCTATTTTCTATTTTTTTTTTGGATTTTTCTCATTTCTGATTTTTTTGTATTTTTCTATTTTTCTGAAAAGTAAAATGAAATAGAATATTTTTGTGTCACAAGCACTATGATTACACACAATTCCAAGTATTCATTCATACAAGGAAATATTGCATAGTTTCGCTAGGGGTCTATCTATAATAAATGAGTATTCTAAAACACTAACAAGCTTAAAAGACTTTGCAAAAATAAATTACTCAATAAATAAAAATTCTAGGGTTTGCGATTTTTGATCAACTCTCATGGTTAGCAATTCATTGTTCACTTTGATATCACTAATTATTTTAAAAATTCCGAATTTTTGGTATCATGGTCAATTGTCTAAACCTTAGCCTAATTCAATTTAAAACAATTCCTATTTGATTAACCTACTCCTAAGAAAAAAATAAAAATGCAAGCTAGCTAAAAAGCTCAATCTAATCATTATAGGATTTTCGGTAAAGCCTCCAACCCTAGTAAAAAATTGAGTAAAACTACTAGCACCGAAGAATTTAAAAATGCGAAAAATTTAAAGATACATGGTCAATTTACCTCCTACCCCCGAATAAAATTGAGCATTGTCCCCAATGCTTGAGAGATAAAAATAAAGGAAGTAGTAAAGTAAAAAGACCGGGGAAAGATACAACTCATTGCACCTCAATCCTGAGGTGGTGGAGGTGGTGGTGGTCGCTGGATCTCCTCGTAGAATGATGGATCGAAGAGTCCATATGGTGGTGGCTGGTATGGCAATCCGGTGGTGATAGCATGCTGGTAGTACTGCTGTGACATGTAGCGGGCCTGCTGTGCCTCCCGCCTGTTGTTAGCAGCATACCTTCGTAGCTCGTCCATGCCCTGACGAACCTGGCCTACATAGTGGCGTGTTTCGTCGCACTGCTGATCAAGCCGGGCATAAGTGGTCCTGGTGTCAATGGAGAACCTCTCCATGTTTGCGTTGACCCTTTGGACGGCTTGGAGAACTCGTTTGTATCCACTCTGAGGGGCATCAGATGTTTCCGCCCCTTGTCACGCTGCTTCTGCCGCGAGTGCCTCTTGTCGAGCCCTTTGCTCATTTGCCGCCATTTCTTACATGTATGCTGCGGCTGCTGCGGTTTCGGCCCTATCCTCTTCCTCAGCCTCGGCCTCCAGGGCCTCGAAATCGATCTCATCATCGCTTTCCTGATCGGCTTGCATGCCGATAGGGGCCACTTGCCTCCATCTTTGCTGGTTTTTGAGAGGTAGTGGTTTGCAAGGCATTTGAACTCTCCTCCTTTTGATGTTGTATAGGTATGGCTCGGGAGGTCTGCCGCTGATCATTCTCATTGCAGTGAGGCACTCAAAATCTGAGAATTTCATGCCGGTGCCTTCTTTCAAGAAGTCTACCTCGATTCTGAGTTGGCGGGCAAGGATTGTTGCGATGGCACCGATGGAGATATTTCCTCTACCCCTTTTGTTGGTTCCAATTGAGTGGATGTGGTTGCAGAGGAAATGGCCGATGTGCGGAGGCTCTTCCGGTGTGATGAGCATGCACTTGAGAATGTAAAGCTCGGGGAAGGTGACTTTCGCACAGGTCTCACCTCGAGCGAAGAGAGAATTGCTGAGGGCTGCCTGCATGTATCGGAGCACCGGATGGACAATGTGGCTGGCAACTCTGGGGTCACTGATACGGTTGTTTGTGATCAACTTCCAAAAATCTCGCTCGTCATTGTATGCCTGTACGCCTTCATCCTTGAATCCGAAAATGTCGTAGAAATCGCGCATTGACATTTCCTGTTCTATATTCATCAGTTGAAACTTGATTATGTCATTTTCGGAGGAGAAGGTGGCAATGAACTCGCGGGTGAGGTCGTCATAGGCCGGGACATCTACCAGCTTGTTGAGAAAGTCCCAGATGTGAACCTTTTTGGCAAGGGTTTTGAATTGGACGAGGAGGCCGAGCTCTTGAAGGGTTTCGATATGGATGGCCTTGTGGTTGATGATTTTGTTGTCTTCTAATTTTTCGAAGACATTGGCGTGTGCTCTGTTGGTCAATTTTATGTCCAGGGGGTTATGTTGTTGCCCCTCCATTGGTTGTGGTTCGTTTTGAGGAGGAGATTTCGACAGCTCTTCCCGTTCGGGGCTTAGTTCAGGTGATTCACGTGGTGGATTTTGAGAAGAAGACTCCCCCCTCTTCTTCTTGCCTCTACCTGTCAAAGCTTTGAGAAGACCTCGTGTTTTTGGGGCTATTTGTGGTTTCTACCAGCCTTTGTTACGGACCGTATGAAGATGATACGGGCTGGATACGGACCTGGGTGCTGGTGAAGATTGGCCAAGTACAGGACCTAATACGGACCGTATTATACTGGTATTGGTTCTGGTAAAAACTGAAAAACCCTAATTTTTGTATTTTTCGTGATTTTTGGTATTAGACTAAATCTAGAAAGGAAAATAACTCTAAAACTAAATTGTAAAAAGAAATAAAAAACTAATTTAAGAAATTGAAATGAAATTGAAAAGTAAGAGAGAAAAAAGGGGGAGAACCGAAATGGTGGAGATCAACGGTGCTCGCGGTGGATACGGGTTGGATACGGCCCGTATTGAGGATCGACGTGAGCGAGGGTGCTCTCCCTTGGCGGCCGGTGGCCAGGTGCGAGGGTGTGCTCCGGTTTTTACAAGAAAGAAGAGGGGAGAAGAGAAAAGGAGGAAGAGGGGTAGAGAGAGATGAAGAGAAGAGGAGAAGAGAAACGGGAGAGGGAGAGGCTCAAAAATAGAGAAATTTCTATTTTGAATGGTTACCCGACTTCGCGCCTCTTCGTTAATGGGTTTTAATTCTCAGATTGGCTTTGATTACGGACCGTATTGGCTGATACGGTCCGTATCTGACCTGAAATCTTTGATCCTGATAACTGTTTCTTGGCTCTTCCTCTGGATACGGTCTGTATTGGCTGATACGGGCCGTATTCTCTACTCTTCCTTGAATCATCCAACTCCTTGCTCCGTATTCACTGTCCTAGTCCGTATTGGCTGATACGGTCAGTAACAGAGAATATCTTCTTGACTTTTCCAATGTTTTTAACTGAGCCCTTCCTCTAGCATGTTGACCTGGTCATGAAAAATGAGTGGATGTGATTCGTTCCCCAGTTAAAGTCCTAACTAGACTAAAGATAAAATTGGCATAATCGGTTATATACCCATCAAAACTTTTGAATTTGGATATTTGCCCATATCCTATTCAAAATTTACCTCAAATTTGAATAGGATATGGGCAAATATCCAAATTCAAAAGTTTTGATGGGTATATAACCGATTCCCCCGATAAAATTTGTAAGAAAATATAAAAGTGGCCTTGGGTTGCCTCCCAAGAAGCGCTTGTTTAAAGTCGTTAGCTTGACTTTGCGTCGCATCAGTTTCTTCAAGATATCCCCCCGCCAATGCAAACGGGTTGCTTGTTGGGTGGTTCGCCTTCAGTGTCTTTTGTGGTATCATCATCATTGCCCTTCTTGAAGAGGTCGGTTGGTGTTTGAGGTCCAGGGTCGAACGCCAGGCTCACACCGAGCACTATTTCGACCTCGTCCAGTCTTTGAGAGATTGCATCAAGTTCTTCGCGTAGGTTTTGATTAATGCAAGGGCTAAGAGAGAATAATTCCTGTTGTTTGCGATATTAGGGCTCTTGTTTAGATCATCGGTTTGTGTTGTCACGGAGGTTGGATGGATCTGACCGTCATCTTGAATAATGAACAGTCTCTCCATTTCTGCTTCGTGCATTGTCTCTTCGATGTCTTCAAATTCATCCATTCACAATTCATTATTGCCATACTCGTCCACTGTTTCCAAATTGTAGACAGGATTTATGTCAGGTGGGAATTTGGTGTCATTCATGTTGAAGATCATTTTGTTCGCGCCAACATTGAGTGAAATCTTCCCATTCCTAACATCAATCATTGCCCCACATGTGGCGAGGAATGGCCTTCCAAGGATGATCGGAATCTGCTCATCTTCTTCCATATCAACTACCACAAAATCTGCTGGTATCTAGAATTTACCAACTTTGATTGGGATATCAAGCAACATTCCTTCAGGATATCGAATTGATCGGTCAGCTAGTTGCAATGAGATCCGCATTGGTGATAGGTCTCCACATTCAAATTTATGAAATACTACCTTAGGCATCAAACTCACACTTGCCCCTAGATCACACAAAGCTCTCTTAAAATCGGTCGTGCCAATGGTTCATGGTATCGAGAAGCTTCCCGGATCTTTCAATTTTGTCGGTAATTTGCTTTGCACGAGCACACTACATTCCAGATTGAGCGGAACTGTCGAGAATTCTTGGAGCCTACTTCGATTTGAAAGAATCTCCTTCAGAAATTTAGCATACGAGGGTATGCTTGCAATTGCTTCAGTGAAGGGGATTGTGACTTGTAATTGCTTGAGTGTCTCCATGAATCTCGCAAATTGCTGCTCCATCTTCTATTTGGCAGGCCTTGGAGGGAATGGCAGAGGTGGCTTGTAGGGTGGTGGTGAAATGTATCAGGTTGGGTTGTCGTTCGTCTCCACCTACGGTGTCATTCTGCTCCTCAATAAGATCTGTCTGCAGTTCGAATACGGGCGGCTCCGGTTGTTGCGGCTCGTACTCTTCAGAATACGATGGTTCTGCGTGCATCTCATCGGAAGTTTGATCGGGCATGGGAGGTCCCTTGTAAGCTGTACCGCTCCTTAATGTTATGCATTTGCCTTTTCCACGTGTAATACTCGAGAGTTCTTTTGCCATCTTAGAGACATTATCTTCTAAGTCTTTGTTGCGGTTTGTTAAGGATTCGATCTTTTGCGCGATTTCGGCGTTAGCCTTATCTTGCTTCTCTAGGAATCTCTCCATTAGTGATGTGATGTCAGGTTGCTGTGGTTGATTGTATTGCCTTGGTTGGTAATTCGGTTGGGGATTGTTGTATCTCTGTTGATAATTGGGTTGTGGTTGGTAGTTCTGTTGGGGTGCAGCAGGCCTTTGATTGTTTGCATATGAGAGATTTGGATGGTTTCGGTTGTTCGGATGGTATGTATTGTAGGCGGGCAAAGGTCGAAAGCTGTTATCGATTGCGTTTGCTTGCTCTACTTTTTCCTCAGTTTCCGTCACATTCATACAATCGGTCATCTCATGCGCTCCTCCACAATAGCCACATGCTGTTGCGGCATTGACTGCTGTTACACCCAAAAAGGTATAGTACAAAGTTTTAGTACAGCGAGCTGTACCTTTTAACCTTAAATACACTTTTGGTTCAGACTGCAAGTATACAATCTGTCACACCCCAGATTTTGACCATCCGGAGCATGATTATAACATCATCATTGCACCTTTCCTTGGTCCGTCAACCTACGTCGCCAACAGAAAATAAAACAAAATACAAAACGGAGTCAGCTACAAAGCTCAGTAACCGGTTATTTAACGACGCGCTTCTCTATAATTGGTTTAATTTAACAACCATTCAAACAGGCCGGATTAATCCACACAAATACACATAAAATTATGCATACATATTTAACCGGCAATAGCACGTCGGTCTAGGTTATCCGTAAACAGGTCACATCATATTCACATAGTTGGAATCCCATCACACAGGCGATTCCCAACTTCCACAACACACAATTCCTTAAAACGCCAATCCAATGAGAAATCCATCCAACATTGGAAGGCCGCCAACCCACTGGGAAATCTAACCAACAGTGGGAGGCTACAATCACAAATCAAATTCCAACCTCAGACCCGCTATCCCGTTAAATATGCCTTCATAATCCGATATGCAATACCAATATTCAAATCAACCATACAAAACGAAAACACATATTATAGAGAAGTCCGGTTACCTGATATTGAGCAGAACTTCAAATCCGATTGTAACAACAACTCAAAATCACTGCGACGTAGTCGGAATTCAGATTCAACTGATCAGAGAGAAGAGAAGTGTCTCGGATATAGAACACGGAGAGGAGATCGATGTCTATAAATTCTGATATTTTAATCTATATATATAATCGAAATGGTGCATTAATAGAAGAGGTGCATTTATCGGTAGTTCAAATGACAAATAGAAAAACTGATCCGATATCATGGATTTAATATAATATTAAATAGAAATTGTTATCAGATAAAAACTGTTCCGAAACCGTCTGGCGCCTCTTCAATTTTTTTCTGAACGGTTATACTAGGAAATTTGTTGAAATGCTTTAATTATATATTAGAATTTTCATATATGTATTTACTTTGTAAAATATTACAAAAATAAATTTTAAATGTTCTAATTCGGTAATTATATCACTATTATATTTTTACAAAATGTTACACAATCCTAGCACGTAGTATATTATCAGGTATCGATCACAGGGACGGTTCAAGTCTTAACCGGACTCTACTTAAGTTAATTAAAGACTAGAATTTGGAAAAGGGTGATTTTGGTTGTTTATAATTCCTACAGATTCAATAACAGAAATAAAGTGCAAGAAAGTAGATCAAACTGGTTTTAATCAATAATAAAAAGCGTTCCCAGGGTTATGACTTCATCTCAGTTTTGCCTCAAGCTGTCCTGTCCGGGCCGTGTCATTTCCTACACGGGCCGTATCAGTTTACACGGGCCGTGTCATTTCCTACACGGTCCGTGTCAGCCTCGAGTAAATGCAGCAGCTACTGTTTCTTTGTGTTGTTCACTGATACGGCCCGTGTCATTTCCTACACGGTCCGTGTCAGCCTCGAGTAAATGCAGCAGCTACTGTTTCTTTGTGTTGTTCCTTTGTGTAGGGTTCTACTGACCAGACCTAATGTTTCTAAACCTCAACTGTCGTTTGTTGGTTCATCAACTTGGTATGGAGTTGCAATATGTGCCCTCATCGGGTTCTAGACCTCAACTTTCGTATGTTGGTCCGAATTACCTAGTTGCTTGATTGGTATACTAAAGGCCACTCCTATCTGTCGATAGGGAGTAATTTTCGCCTTTCGGTTACTACTTGGTTTCCCCTTTCGGATCACAAATCCTACCTCATGTACTTAGTTTGGTTGAGAGACTTTTAAGGGCTAAAATACCTTCTAGATGTGGCCATTCATCTAGTGGTAAACCAATATAAATCAAACAATTCAATCTAAGCAATTAAAATACTACTCAATCAATCAAACACAAATTTCAATACAAAGATCCAATAACTAGCATGCAAGACAAAACATTCGATTACATCAAAATCCTAGAAACTGAAAAGTCTACTCAAACATAGTTCTAAAACAAATAAAAGAGATGATAAAGATAGTGCTCATGGCCAAGTTCGAAGTAGTGAGAAGATCCGTCGCAAATCTCTCGATTTTCGCCTCTCTTCTTCTTCTCCAAGCCAAGCCGTCAAGCACAAACCCTAGGTATCCCCTCTCAGATCCAAAATGAGCCCCCTGTTGGACAGAGAGGCCCCCCTTTAATGCCAATTCGCGACCTTCCTTCATTAGCCTTGTTTCCAGATTTTTGGATCTGTTTCCGGAAATGCTTGAAACTGGCCGTGTCAAATCTGTCCGGCCCGTGTAACCTGTGTACTTAGCTCAAATTGTAGATCTTCTTGCAAGCTTTCCGAAAAGTGGTCATACACTCAAAACGGAGTTACGAGTCAAAAGTTATGACTGTTTTAAGTTCAAGTGCTGAAATTTCAGCATCATATGGATGGTGTCCTGGTCGTGTCTGTGGTCGAGTCGAGGTTGACACGGGCCGTGTAGAATATGACACGGGCTGTGTAGAGACTTCAGAATTCCAGATTTCTCCTCGATTTCGCCCGAATCCTGCAAAATAAGAATAAACTTGCAGCAGTACCACATTCTAAAGATATTCAATGAAATACAACTGATTTAATAGATTTAAGCACAGGTTTGGTACAGAAATTGGTCGGAATTATAGGTCAAATAACGAGACATCAAATTCCCCCAAGCTTAAATCTTGCTTGTCCTCAAGCAAAGATCCACACTTAGGTACCGGGTTGGACTCTAGTCTTACCTAAATGCAAGTTAAGTTCTTAAATGTGAAAATTTACATGAGTTGCTTTAATAAAAAACCTCGAGAATCATTTTGGTATAATTTGGATTTTCCTTGATCAATTTTGATTCACCACACAAATTGACTAATCAAACTTCAAATTCTGAAATGTTTTTAATACTTGCAAAGCTAATTACCCGAATTGATCAACTTTTCATTCTTTTACTGAATCTATGCCCTCATTTGTGGTGATTTTTCCTTTTGCCCCCCCAAGCTTGGAACAAGCTTAGGTTAGAAAGTCACGGATTTCATGTGTTGATATATGCAAGAGTTTTTGAAAGTTTTCGAGCTCAAAGGCATCCCGTCGGATTGTGCCAGTACTCTTTTTTTCTAAATTTGGAGACGAGCTCAAAGGCGCCCTGTAGGACTTATTGCCAGTACTCTTATTTTCTCCATCTTTTAATTTGTTTCATTTTTTTCTTTTATTTGCATATACCATGAATACACACATCCAATGGTATTCATCCATACCAATGAATATCCCAATCTTTCCTTATTTAAAATCCCTATTTCCCTATTTAAAAAGGCATAGTTCAGTTTCAAAAAGCTTTTCGATACAGTTCAAGTTTTCTTTTTGTCAAGTTCTCAAAACATCTCTTCCTAATCAGTTCTTTTATCAATTATGGAGTTAGTTCTAATTTCTCAAGGTCATCCCAATCACAACCAAATTTTTTCATAAAAGTCCCTAATTTAAGTAATCATGCAAATTTATCACCTAAAAGTGCAAGAAAAAGTAAACATGATCTAAGAAAAGGTGAAAAAAAAATAGTAAAAATGACCTAGATACAATCCTAGATACAAAGTTCTCCTCCCCAAGCTTAATATGAGCATTGTCCTCAATGCTTCAAGACAGATAGATAGAAAAAGGTAAAACCTGGAGAAAAGAAAACAAACCTGGTCAGTAGTCTGGAGGGATCGTGCACGGACCGTGTGAGTTTGCGTGCGGTCCGTGTGCCCTGCTGAACTTCGAATGCCAGAAGTTGTGTGTTGAGCCTGTCAGCTTCCCGATCAAGTACCCGATCACAGTTTGCTGAGCTTTCAAATCATCTAAGAATCTGAGGTTGCGATCCTGGTCGAGATCTGCATTCAAAATCAAAGGACAAGATTTATTCGGGTCTAGGAACTCATACCTGAGGTTAGCTGGAAGAGGCTTAAGTTCAGGAGTCGGCTGCTCTGTCTGGGCTGTTGCACGGTCCGTGTGAGATATGTCCGGTCCGTGTGAGGTTCCCGTGTGAGCTTTGTGCGCCCCGCGTGCCATCTCCAGCTCCTCTGGCTGTGGTGCACGGGCCATGCAAGATGCATGCGGTCCGTGTGTCAGTTCTCCCAGGTTGTCAAACTTCGCTTCTGTTGCACACATCTTCTCTTTGGCAACTTTCTTCACTTGCAAATCAGCCAATTAATCAGGATAATTTTTAAATGAGCTGCCATATTCCTCACGGAGTGGGCCTTTGGCCAATTTATCAACCACGTCGACCGCGCAACATGTCTCTGGTTCATCTGGGTACTTTATAGCTCGGTTGAGATTGAACTTCACTTTCTCATCTCCAATCCGCAGAGTTAGAGTCCCATTCTCCACGTTGATGAGTGTTCGAGCTGTCTTTAAAAATGGCCTTCCCAGGATGATGGGGATTTCCTTGTCCTCCTCCATCTCCATTACCACGAAATCAACGGGAACAAAGAATTTACCGACTTGAATTGCCACATCCTCAATCACCCCCAGTGGTACATGAACAGGAATTAGCTAGCTGCAGGGTCATACGTGTAGGTTTTAGCTCACTAATACCGAGACGGTCATAGATGGATCGCGGCATGAGACTCACGCTAGCTCCCAAATCACACAATGCTCGCTTGATGGTAGTTTTCTCGATTTTGCAAGGAATGGAGAATTTGCCAGGATCTTCTAGTTTTGGCGGGAGCTCGCTACTCAAGATTGCGCTGCATTGCTCTGTCAATTTCACCGTCTCACATCCCCCTAAGGTGCGCTTGTTCGTGAGGATGTCCTTGAGGAACTTGGCATATGTTGGTATTTGAGCCAGAGCATCGGTGAATGGAACGGTGATGTGCAGCTGCTTTAGCACTTGGATGAAGTTGGCAAACTGCTCATCGAGTCTGGATTCAGCTAGCCTCTGAGGGAAAGGAACAGGTGGCCGGTAAGGTGGTAGTTTCTCGGCCTCCTTCCTTCTCTGGTTGTCAGCCTCTTTCTGCACGGCCCGTGTGGAGTGTATACGGTCCGTGTGCTCGGTGGTTTCGGCTGGTCGTGTGGGCTCTGCACGGTCCATGTGATTGGCAACTGGCATGGCAGGTTCCTGGTATTGAGCCCCACTTCGCACTGTGATCGCTTTGACTTCTCCTCTGGAGTTGGGCTCTGGTTGACTGGGCAGCCTTCCAGGTTGTGGTTGGCTAGATGTGGCCCGGTGACTCAACTGTTCCTCCAACATCTTGCTGTGAGCAGCTAAACCGGCCATTTGTGCACTCATCGCTTGCATCTACTCGAACATCATCTGATTCATCTTCTCCTATCCGTGCATGAAATCGCTCACAGTGGGAGCAATGTACGGCTTAGGTGGATCGGATTGAAGCGCGGTTGTTTGAGTTGTTGAATGCAGCATTGTGATAGAAGTTTCAATTGTTGCCGCTCGAGGGATTGTTGAAGGGTGGTCTCGGAAAGTGGGATGGTTCATTGTTGAGGTAATTGACTTGCTCGGTTTCCTCATCCCTTTGCACCAGTGGGCAATGCTCATAAGAGTGCCCCTGATCACCACACATGGCACAAGATTGTGGTTGATGGTTTATAACTGACTTCGCGCTCATCCTGTCGAATGCCTTCTGTATGGCATCCATCTTGGTGGTAAGAGTTGCAATCTGATCGACTTCGAATCGGCCGTCTCCTCCAGGTCTGGAATTGTCGCGGCCGGACCACTGCTGGTTCTGAGCCATGCTGTCGATCAAGTTCATTGCTTCTTAAGGTTCTCTCTCCATCAAGGCTCCACCTGCAACAGCATCAACAGATGTGCGAGTACTCCCTGTCAAACCATCATAAAAAGTCTGAATCAATAACCAGTCAGGTATACCATGATGTGGACAAGAATACTGTAACTCCCTAAACCTTTCCCAAGCCTCGTTTAGGGGTTCATCAGACCTTTGCCTAAAGCTGGTTAGTTGGGTTCTTACCTTAGCAGTTCTTTTGTGGGAGAAAAACCTAGTCAAACACATTTTGGAAAGTTCCCTCGAAGTGTTTATGGAATCTCTTGGTAATGACCCTAACCATTTCTTTGCTTTGTCCCTAAGTGTGAAAGGAAACAGTGCAAGTCTAATGTAATCAGATGTTGCCCCATTGGTCTTAATAGTGGTGCAACATTCAAGAAAAGTTTGGAGATGGACATGTGGATCCTCGTGATCCAAGCCATGAAAGGTGTTCTGTTGAACAATGTTGACAACTCCCGGATTGAAGTTCGGTTGTTGCCCCTCTATTCTCGGGAGTCTGATCGCTCCCCTCACATCTCCTGCCCTTGGCACATTGAATTCCTTCAGAGTTCTCGGGATAAAGTCGGCCATGTCATCATCAGAGTCGCGGTTGCCATGAGGCTCCTCTTCTCTTTCCTCTCCATTTTGGCTCATGTTTCTATCTGGATCAGAATGCACGGACCGTGCCTCGTCTGTACGGCCCGTGTCAGGTGGTGGCTGCGCAGGAACAGTGGCTTCTGGAAGGGCTGTACGGGCGCTGTACCTTTTAACCTTAAATACACTTTTGGTTCAGACTGCAAGTATACAATCCTAGCACGTAGTATATTATCGGGTATCGATCACAGGAACGGTTCAAGTCTTAACCGGACTCTACTTAAGTTAATTAAAGACTAGAAGTTGGAAAAGGGTGATTTTGGTTGTTTATAATTCCTACAGATTCAATAATAGAAATAAAGTGCAAGAAAGTAGATCAAACTGGTTTTAATCAATAATAAAAAGCGTTCCCAGGATTATGACTTCATCTCAGTTTTGTCTCAAGCTGTCCTGTCCGGGCCGTGTCATTTCCTACACGGTCCGTGTCAGCCTCGAGTAAATGCAGCAGCTACTGTTTTTTTCTGTTGTTCCTTTGTGTAGGGTTCTACTGACCAGACCTAATGTTTCTAAACCTCAACTGTCGTTTGTTGGTTCATCAACTTGGTATGGAGTTGCAATATGTTCCCTCGTCGGGTTCTAGACCTCAACTTTTGTATGTTGGTCCGAATTACCTAGTTGCTTGATTGGTATACTAAAGGTCACTCCTATTTGTCGATAGGGAGTAATTTTCGCCTTTCGGTTACTACTTGGTTCCCCTTTCGGATCACAAATCCTACCTCATGTACTTAGTTTGGTTGAGAGACTTTTAAGGGCTAAAATACCTTCTAGATGTGGCCATTCATCTAGTGGTAAACCAATATAAATCAAACAATTCAATCTAAGCAATTAAAATACTACTCAATCAATCAAACACAAATTTCTTAATACAAAGATCCAATAACTAGCATGCAAGACAAAACATTCGATTACATCAAAACCCTAGAAACTGAAAAGTCTACTCAAACATAGTTCTAAAACAAATAAAAGAGATGATAAAGATAGTGCTCATGGCGAAGTTCGAAGTAGTGAGAAGATCCGTCGCAAATCTCTCGATTTTCGCCTCTCTTCTTCTTCTCCAAGCCAAGCCGTCAAACACAAACCCTAGGTATCCCCTCTCAGATCTAGAATGAGCCCCCTGTTGGACAGAGAGGCCCCCCTTTAATGCCAATTCGCGACCTTCCTTCATTAGCCTTGTTTCTAGATTTCTGGATCTGTTTCCGAAAATGCTTGACACGGGCCATGTTAAATCTGTCCAGCCCGTGTAACCTGTGTACTTAGCTCAAATTGTAGATCTTCTTGCAAGCTTTCCGAAAAGTGGTCATACACTCAAAACGGAGTTACGAGTCAAAAGTTATGACTGTTTTAAGTTCAGGTGCTGAAATTTCAGCATCATATGGATGGTGTCCTGGTCGTGTCTGTGGTCGAGTCGAGGTTGACATGGACCGTGTAGAATGTGACACAGGCTGTGTAGAGACTTCAGAATTCCAGATTTCTCCTCGAGTTCGCCCGAATCCTGCAAAATAAGAATAAACTTGCAGCAGTACCACATTCTAAAGATATTCAATGAAATACAACTGATTTAATAGATTTAAACACAGGTTTGGTACAGAAATTGGTCGGAATTATAGGTCAAATAACGAGACATCAACTGCTGCTACCGTTCGCTGCTTGGTTTGCTTGTTGAGTGCCATTTGCAAAGCATCGATCTTTGCGCTCAGCATGGATATATCAACTACTCGGTGCATGCCAGGTGTTGGAGTTGGCTTCTTTCGCTCAGGGATCCAGTAGTGTTGGTTGATTGCAATCTCTTCAATTAGATTGTAAGCCTCGTCAGGTTCCTTGTTCATGATTGCTCCTCCTGCGGAAGCATCAATAGACAACCTATCGGTAGGGTTTAGACCATTATAAAAAGTTTGGACAATCAGCCATCTTTCTAGACCATGATGTGGACAACACCTTAACATGTCCTTATATCTATCCCATGCTTCACACAATGTTTCACCGTCCCTTTGTTCAAAATTAGTAATTGCATTTCTAAACCTCGAAGTTTTGGATGGTGGAAAATATTTTGCAATAAACACATTAAACAATTGGTCCAAGTTTGAATGGAATTGGCCGGTTAGGAAAACAACCATGCTCTTGCTTTATCTTTTAATGAGAATTGAAATAGCCTTAGCCTGATTGCTTCATCGGTAACTCCGTTGATCTTTATCGTCTCACATATCCCTAAGAAGATTGACAAATGAAGATGTGGATCTTCATGTGGAAATCCTTCAAATTGCTGTTGCGAAACCATATTTATGAGAACAGGTTTGATCTCAAAATTACGGTTTGTAATATTTGGCGGGTTTATGCTATAATTAGGATCATTCGCGCGCGGTACGCAATAGTCTCATAGTATCGTGAACTCCATGATCACCATTGTTTTGTCTTTCATTGTTAATCGGTTCATTTGGTGGAATATTCATGTTGATCGAATCTGAGTCTTCTTCACTTTCAGAATTACTCGATGAAGAACTATGATTGGTTCTTATCGGCGAAGTGGAAGCGAATTGTCCTCTCCTACTAGCAATCCTCTCGGATCTTCGTACGGATGATTCGGCCAACGTGTAGCGTCCTAAAAAGAAAAGAAAATCTGAAAATTAAACTAAAAACTGAAAAAGAAAAAGAAAAATAAAATAAAAACGAAATTAAAAATAAAAGAAAAATAAAAATGCAGAAAATAAAAAGAAATCTAGGCGTTTCTAATTAATTGGATTCAATGGTCAAAGCAAGGACGTCTTGCGAGGCCTTGCACAATGAACCGTTATTCCCCGGCAACGGTGCCAAAAAGCTTGATCACTCAAAAGAGAGCAATGTTTCTTTTAATATTTATAAACTCGTAAATGCAATCAGTTCGGACTGTAAGCGCACAATCCTATCGAGTAGTATATTCGAGATCGATCCACAGGGAATATTGGTTCAGTGCTTTGAGCGATCGAATCACAATCTTTCGAAAGGCTAGACGAAATCTGTAAATTGAGAGATGTTGATGTGATCAATGTAAATTAGGAAGCAATTAAAAGTAATTAAAATAAAGATAGAGATGAGAATTTCTAGGGTTTCGGCACACCATTGCTACTCAATCCGCTTTGACAATATATTCCTGTTGCGTCTGATTTTCTGTTGTTGTTTAATGAAATACACCACATAGGTCATTGCGATTTATGTTACGCAAGAATGACAGATCTTTCACCGAGATTCTACATAGGACACTACGATTTTTCTTACGCAAATGTCTGATCTCTCAAATACCCCAAATTACTACATAGATCACTGCGAATTTCTTTTACGCATGTGATAGAATTTGGTACGCGTTTTGTTAGTCTGGTTTATGGTTTCCCCGCTAAGGTTTTCTTCACATAAATCTCAACGAGGCTAATTCATACAAATAGTTTCTCTTACCATTAAAGTACTGTTACTACCCTAACGGACTCAAACTAGATCATTGAAATTAAATGAAGAGATAGTAAATCACAAAAGCATTTTGTTTCAACAACAATAAATCATAATCAACAGAAATATATATATCAAAACATCAAGAGTAACAAGGTTTACTGCCTAGCCCTAAGAAAAGGAACTTAGCCGCGGAACGGTATTGTTACAAGCACTCCTCTCTTCTCTCTTTAATCAAATCTAACCCTAATTACAAAGATAACTATTCCTTCTGCCCAGGGGCCTTATATAGGAGTGGAGGGACGTGTGGAGGTTGAGTAGAGGTTAAGAAACTGATCTGGAAACAGCTGTCGGCAGTTATTCCCCAAGAGATGCCTTCGGATACGGGCCGTATCAGGTGATACGGTCCGTATTAGGTCCTTGACGGTTAGGGTTTGATGCTTCCAGCACTATCTCCTGGTCTGTGCTAGGCTGGTCCGTATTAGGCAATACGGACCGTAACAGAGGCTTAGTCGATGAGCGTCGCTGATCCGATTGACCCGATTCTAACTCCATTTGGTGTAAAATAGTCCCAAAACTTGTTTTCTGCAATAAAACATAAAGAAGGGTGACAGTAGCCTTTTTCTCTAATAAAGTAAACATAAGTGTGAGAAAATATGCAAAACCTAAGCCAAAATCCTACGTAAATCATCGTTATTTTGACTCTGATCAGAATCCCGAGAGGCTCCCCCTGACACGTGTCTGTACACGAAGGTGTTTATGCCATGATGCGTACAAAATCGTAACTGTCAGTCGCCTTAGGGAATTTGAAGCGTCACGTTGGTTTGAATTTTGGTGCCAATTTTACATAGCGCAGATCCCTTACAATCCTAGAATGGGCTTCACTATTGCCGAAGCCTCGCGTTCTCGATATCATTTTCTCGCTATACTATAGTAACATTTGGCCGAGACTCGTAGCCATTCCCCGAAACCATCCTCGCTTTCGTTACCTCTCTCGGGGCCATTATCACCTCAGAACTTCCCATGAGAGCGTAGCATGCTGTACGGTGCTACAAATATAATAGGTTTGTACCTTGCATACGTAAGTAGACGTGCACATTTATGGTATCCTGACACATGCATTTATTACATCTACAGTACCGACAGTTATATATACACGCCTCCGTACCAGCACAACCCTAATTCACTCAACTCAACCCTCGGTACCATGACACCTAAACCGTCCAACAACCGGGGCAAAAAACAGCTCGACAAAGGTGAATCCAGTAACCGAGGACGGACACGACCAACACGCATCCGAGACCTACCTTCTCAACTCCGCACTAACCTACTCCAGTTCTTCTCTAAGCGCGTTCGGGAGAAACTACTGGCAAGCACCAAACCCCACCTGCAGCGCTTCGTGGCTTACCTGGTTGACCTAGAGACACGCTCCCCCGAGCACTGCAATTGTTGCCCAAAATCACAGGGGCAAGAGCCTGAAGCCAAGCCTCCCCAGCGTCCGGCGGCCAAGCCTGTTACATACCGCACCTGCCATGACTGTAGGAAGCGAGTGGACCAAGCCGAAATGGTCCGCTGTGGATGATGCGAAGAGTGGTTCCATCCGGCATGTCAGCCCAAGGAGACACTTTGCTTGTTTCCTACCCCGAAAGCCGAGCGTTGGCACTGTGAAGATTACTTGTCAATACTTCATGCTTGGGCTGACATAGAAGATGACAAGGATGATGAGGACCCCTAGTACGATGACAGCGAGGGCAGTGAAAACTCCGTAAACCATATATGGCATAAGCACATTTTCGACTTTTATTTATGGAGCACAAAATTCCAGCATAACCTCAGTGCGTCGCCAACATAAATGATTGGCGTACGTCCTCTATCTCGTGACTCGTCGGTCCCGAATAGAATAACTAATCTTAAAACATCCTCGGAAATTCTGAAGGTAACATCCGAAACCGTGTACTCTTTTTATGGAGCAATTTGTTTCAAATTCGTTTTTGTCTTAATGACACCTCGAAAACAACAACCTTCATATTAATGATGCCTCAAAACAGGCGCCAGTTAAATCCAAAATGCCTCAAAAACAACGCTGGTCAAAAGACAGGCATATAATCGTCCCGTCAAATCACATAGCCCTCCACTTTTATAACAAAGTGGGCGCCGGGCACATTAAATCCACGTCGCTCCCCTTCCTATATATATCACCCCACACGACTGAGGAACATACCTCACCCCTTATCCACCTCTGATCTCATCTCTTCAACCTCCTCATCATGCTGATAAAACGCTTGGCTTCCAAACCCAAACAGGGATACCTCGATCCAGCCCAATCCAGTACTACACCGACTAACCGACCCAACCCAGACTCGGACAACCGAGAAATCCGCTACGGGTACCCTCCGAGAGTGAGAGGTGGGTGTTATTGCAAGACATATCCAAGCCCGACTTGGAATGGATGCTAAACAATGAGTCCCTCCAAATAAGAGATTTCCTTTCCCTCAAACTAGCGTCGTGCCCAAAGTTCACCTCAGTCGACGAGGACAACCTTAAACCCTCAGAACCATCCCTGCATATATGTGACGCGTGTTTTGACCAGGACCCTAAGACCGAAATGGTCAAATGCCGAACGTGTTTCGAGTGGCACCACTTCTATCACTACAATATCAAAGGTCGCTCGGATCCTCGCCGTCGATTTTGGAAATGTCCCAGTTGCTTAAAGCTTAACTTCGGGGACCAACGCTACACGGCTACTAAGCAAGAACTCGAGGATGATAATGACTATGAGGACACCGACAACAAGGTCCTCGCTTAATCGTCTTTTGGGTAACGTCATCACACCAGTTTTTTTGCTGAGCATGGGAACTGTAGTGCAACTGTTGGGATGGAAACATCTTGCCAGGCACTATTATCGTCGAGAAGACTTGTCATCCGACATAATCTTAGTCCCATCTCAGCAACCATGCGGGAACGCGGGGAACTAGTTGTCCTACACATTATCATGTGTTGTATGAAATAAATTTACTTATATTAGGCCATATATGATCCCGATGTATCAATATAAATTTATTTGATTCCGAAGTCATTACCATTCTTACAAACGTATTCTATATATGTTTACCGTGGTTTGGCCTATATTCGAGAAGTACCTTCCCTCGTATTGGTTCTCGAATCACACGCCCCATGGTGGGTGCAAAAAAAAATGACAAGTCAAGACTTGTCTAAAAGTAACAATCGATTCCGACTTCGAAAAATGACGAAACAAAGTCCGTTTGAAATACGCAAAAACCATATTTAAGCCAACTTCGATATTCGAAAGTAAAGAACGGATAAGACAAACAAAAAATTTCCAATGTCGTTTAAGAACTTTAACTCAACACGAATCGCCTCGGGGCTAGAACAACAACCCAGCTCCGGCTCCGAGATTACCTAAAAATTAACACCAATTGTCTCGGGGGCTAGAGCGATAGCCCAACCACGAGACCAACCAAACTCGGTCACAATAAATAAGCTAACCCTGAGACAAGACTAGCTCGGGAAAGAATAACGGTATAAATGTTGAACTAGACAAGGCCATGATTAGGGCACAAGCGTTGGAGCTCTGCCCATCTATCACATGCCTCGGTCAAAGACTCTCCCTCGGCTTGTTTGAACGTCGTGATCTTCGTTCGGAAGTGCTGGGTTTTGGATGGAGGAAAGTATTTTCCTAAGAATAACTTCTCCATGTCGTCCCATCTTCTTATGTGGTCCCGATTCACTGTTCTTAACCACGTTCTTGCATTATCTCGGAGGGATAGGTGGAAGCATTTGAGTTTGAGGTTGTCTAGTTCTTCTCCTTCTCGAGCGAAAGTGCCGCAAGATTCCTCGAAAACCGCCAAGTGGGCATGTGGATCTTCGTTTAGGGCTCCTCCAAACTGACTTTGGCCAAGCAAGTGGATGAGAGAGGGCTTAATTTCACGTGGATCTTGGCCTTGAGGAATGAAACCGAAGCGGTGGCCTTGTTGGCGATTACGGCCATTTCCGTTGTGGTTTGGATTGACACCAAACGGAGGATTGTTATTGAGAATAGGTGGATCATCATCGTTGTTGTGCGGATGTGGCGGCGGTGGGTTGTTGATTGGAGGAGGAGGAGGTGGATTGTTATCGTGAAGGACTTGATTGAGAAGGCCTTCCGGATAGTCTTCCACTTCTACCTCAAAGCTGCGAGGCATGCCTAATTGGGGATCTAGACCTGCGTTGGTTGAGAAAGAGAGGATTCGCCGACTTTGATCTTCACGGTTTGACTCCTTGTGACTGGTGCCAGCGCTCAAATCTATGAGAGAAGAAAAGATGCGAAAGAGAGAGAATAGAAATAGAGAATAGTAAAGTGCAGAAAATTAAATAAAGAAAGTAAATATTTTTGGATTTTTCTAAATAAGGAAAGTAAATTTCAGAAATTGTAAAAAAAAAGGAAATAAACTATTTTTGGATTTTTAAATTTTCTGAAAAGTAAATAAGGAAACTATGAATTAAAAGTACTTTCCTAAAATAAAAATTAGTATTTATCCTATTCCCCGGCAACGGCGCCAAAAAGCTTGTTGAGTATTTTAGGTATGGTGTTTTTATACTCTTTTTGCCTTTAATATTTATAGACCTTCGTACCCAATGAATAGGTTAGTTGCAAGCGCACAACCTATCGATTGTAGTATTTAGGTATCGATCCACAGGGAGATAGGGAAATACCAATTTTTAATAAAGAAAACTACTTCTAAAACAAAACAATAAAAGTAAAAAAGGGGGGTTTTGTGTAATTTTGTTTTTAAAGGAAAATTAAAGTTTCGTAACAAAAAGCAATTAAAAGTCGGGTGAAAATCAAGTTGGAGAAGTCTAGGGGTATTCGGTCCACAATTCCTTGCTAATTCTATCTACTCGGTTTGTTTAAATTCATGTTTGATTATAACGAGATTTCTAACCTATGTTTGATTAGCCTTTGGAACAAATATCAATATAAATACTTTGGGTGGATGGATTAATGTTCTTCGAATTCTAGGGCTGTCACTAACCTAGAGGGATATTTAAGTCACATGCTCCAAAGTATATATCGCTATTTGTTCTAAGGTGTCCTAATTAGATTTTGACTTCACGATTAAGTCCTTCACCAAACCCTAACCTTAATTCCTATAGTTCCGGGTTGGATATCAAAGTACGGTCGCTTCTAATCCAAATCCTAAGATATGTATTTATGATTTCAATTAGTACTGTCCTTACCTTGACCAATGCTAGAATTTAATAAACATAAAGCGGAAAGACACGATCAACGCGATTTCAAGCTACTTCAATTCAATAAACCCTAACCAGGTGATTATGATTCAAGTACTAATAAAATTCATAAAGAATAAATCACAGAAATTAACATCAAATCAAACAATCATCATAAAAACTAAAATCCGAGTAAAATAGAATTAAACAAGTTCATGCTACATGACCTAAACCCCTAGAGAGAAACTAGCCTCTCATGGAGAAGCAAGCATCCACAAGAAAATATAAGATAAACATGGTAAAAACTGAGAAAATACGTAAGAGAAAAGAATACAACCAATCTCCTAGTTCCTGCCCAAGTTCTTCCCTTGTCGCTCAAGCAAAACCTCGACTTCTTCCTTCTCTTCCTTCGAAATTCGTCACAACTTTGATCACCACCGAAAAGTGGAGCAGAATAACTTCAGTTGAGCATTGATGAGCAGTCATCCTTTCTCCTGTGGTCTCCTTAGCCTTATATAATATTTTCTGAACTTGGAGATCAAGTCGTTTTATTTTCGGCGCCCACTAACTTAGTAATTTTCTGAACTTGGGGATCAAGTTGCTATATTTTTAGCACCCACTAAGTCTACTAACTTCTATATTTCTAATTCTGTAATTATGAACTTGGAGATCAAGTTATTCTAATTTTGGCGCCCACTAAGCCCGCCAACTTTCCATATTTAGCAGTTTTTCAAGCTGATGCGGCCATTGATGCGGTTGTACAGAATTATATATTCCTAATTTGGATTTGTTTCCTTCATAAAAGTTGTAGATCTCTTTGTCCTGGTTCCATCAAGCTTTGAATCACCCAAATCGGAGTTCGTATGACCAAGATATGGCCAAAATACGAACTATGTGTCGCTGAGTGCGGATCGAGTGCGGCCCGAGTGCGTCCGCACTGTGCTCGGACATTTCTGTTTTCTGTGTCTGATGGCTGAGTGCGTCCGCACTCTGGGTCAGTGCGTCCGCACTGGGCTCGGTTTCTCCTGTTTTGATCTGAAATTCAAACGGGCATAACTCATGATCCGTAACTCCGTTTTCAGTGTTTTACCACTTTTCGGAAAACTTGCGAGAAGATCTACAATTTGCTCCATTTTCTGTAACTTAAATAGACTTTGGCAGTAACTTGATTCTTGGATATATTTCATTCTATTCTCTACTAAAATACAAGATATTTGGCGCTATTATGTGATAAAAATCAGACCGAACATGTATATAATTTAGGCCTATCAAAATACAACTAGAAGAATATGAAAAATACAACATGTAGTAGACGAAAACAACAAGTACAACATGAAAGATAACTAGAAGAAGATGAAATACAATCGGTAGTAGACGAAAACAACAAGTCGAATATGAAAGACAACTAGAAGAAGATAAAATACAACATGTAGTAGACGATTAAAGCCAACTAGACGATGAAATACAACCGATAGTAGACGAAAGACTACCAGTGCAACGTGAAAGACAACTAGAAAAACATGAAATACAACCTGTAGTTGATGAAAACAACAAGTAAAACATGAAAGACAACTAAAAAAAATGAAATACAATATGTAGTAGATGATGAGAGCCAACTAGTAGTAAAAGAAAAACAATCGGTGCAACGTGAAAGACAGATAGAATACAACCATAAGAAGATGAAATACAACATGTAGTAGACGAAAGACAACCAGAAAAACATGAAAGACAACTAGTAGAAAATGAAATACATCTACAAGAAGATGAAATACAACCTGTAGTAGACGAAACAACAAGTAGAACATGAAAGACAACTAAAAGAAGATGAAATACAACATGTAGTAGACGATGAAACCCAACTAGCAGAACAAGAAAGACAACCAGTGCAATGTGAAAAATAACGAGAAAAAGATGAAATACAACTAGAATAATATGAAATACAACTAGAAGAAGATGAAATACAACTAGAATAATATGAAATACAACTAGAAGAAGATGAAATATAACTAGAATAATATGAAATACAACTAGATTAAGATGAAATACAACCTGTAGTAGACGAAAACAACAAGTATAACATGAAAGACAACTAGAAGACGATGAAACACAACATGAGTGGAACATACCCTAGTGGTAAAAAAAGGGATAAATCACGCACTTGACCTCTATTCCACTCCTTGATGGAAACAGCTTTCGACTCACGAGTAGCCGAGTTTGGACGACAATTCTCACGAGTAACCACCCTAAGTTCACATGTGTAAACATGTTGGCCCCGATCAGGCATATCAATGTAATACAAAAGGGGGAACATATCCAACATTTGGAATATGTTCCTTCACAAGGAGAAATAGATCTTTACCAGGTCCAAGTAAGGTGTAACGAGGTATTTGTTTCTTAAATTCACACATACGGCAGGAAAAAAAAACTCATTTGCACCGGTGTATGCGAAGTTCCTGGGTTCGATGCATATCAGTTTTACAGTATTCTCTGTTTTACAGTATTCAGTTTTGTAGTTTTCAGTTTGACAGTATTCAATTTTAAAGTTTTCAGTTTTACCGTATTCTCAGTTTTACAGTATTTAGTTTGGCTCATTCTATACATTGAATTTAGAATGTGAAAGGTTGCTTTTTATAGTATTCAGTTATCTATTTTACAGTATTTGAATCTATTCTACAGTATTCAGTCATCTCATCTATTTTACAGTATCCAGTCATCTATTTTACAATATTCAATCATCTATTTTCTGAACCAAATATGAATCAACTTCTGAGGGATGGTTGATTCAGTATTACATTTTTAGTTTTATAGTATTTGGTTTTACAGTATTCGGGTTTACAAGATTTAATTTTGCAGTATTGTCGGTTTTACAGTATTTAGTTTTACAATTTTTAGTTTACAGTTTTCAGTTTTACCGTATTCTGAATTTTACATTATCCTGTTAGTTAATAAATATAAATAAAACATGAAATAAATAAAATATTTTAAACAATAAATAAATTAATTAAACAATACATAAGATACATATAATTCAAATCTGTTATTGGTTTCAAATAGAATCGATCAAATTAGATATATTAATTGTATCTAATTAGATTGATTTCTAATTAAATTAAATTTAATTGTATCTAATTAAATTAGATATATTAAGAAATATACATATCCTTCTGGGCTAATCTTGTAAAGCCTCTCTTCTCTCTCTATCTCTCTGTTTTTTTTTTAATCTTGACAGTAGCTAGTAGCTGTTAAGTGTTTCATTGAGATGATAAAGTTGTTTTACATCTTAAGAAATAGACATACAAAATTAACTGACACAACCATTTAACAGGTTCTACCTACTCTTAGTAAAACTAAAACTATCAACCATCTCAATCACATCTAACCATCTTATCCTCATTACTAGTAACATGCCAGTATAATCCTGTAGGCCAGCTGATCACCAATCTGTAACGTCTTCCTCTTGTCAGCAGTACTACTTGCGCCTAAAATTAGCAGTGTTTCCACTAAAGTTGCCATTCCTAGTAAAGCCTCTCTTCTCTCTTTCATTCCCTCCCTCTCCCTCTCTGACAAGTCAACTTTTGGTTTGTACAACCATTTAGGTACTTAAAGGAAGGAAGATTATTAGAAATAAAAGATGCAAGGCCAAGGGAACCGTACTCTTTTGACGAATTAAGAAGATACATACATAGCATTACATGCCTTCTTGAAGAACCACAAATGAGACTGAACATGCGAGAAATCAATCTAATATCTTGCTAATTAGACTATCAAGCCTTTTCCCCAGCTTTCCTCATTTGGGTTCGTATTGGGACAACGTCATTGACTCCATATATTTTGACAGCTTGGCCCTGCGGTAGTATACCTTCTAACCGAAAAAAGGTGACTTACACAACAGCTGTTGCCTGCTTGCCTTGTTTTTTATTAAAAAAAAAAAAAAACAATCCTGATGGTACTTCTACTTGTGAGTATATGCCAACAAGTGCACGACTCTTTAGTCTTAAATCATATTTCTATATTCACTACTACAGAAAAAGAGATTGCAGACGGATATTACCGGAAGAGCAACACGGATTTCCCTGCTGTGTATGAGTTGAGGGTGTATAAAAGGTACCCTCTATAGACACGGATATTTACCCGTGTATATCTAACGCTTTCTACACGGATTACCAAATAAACAGCCGTGAACATACACCTGCCTGTGGCGCTCTCCATATAACTGAGCAAAACGGATATTATGTAAACGACCGTGTACGACTACTCTTTATTCACGGACAATGCAACTAAATGTCCGTGTCGGTTACTTTATCTACACGGACATTTAGTTGTATATCCGTGTCCCTCTCTTAACAAATCAATAAAAAATAAAATAATCCTTGTATCTCTGAACTCGTTCTACACGGACATTGGTCAGAACAACCGTGTCGAATTACTCTAGTTACACTGACGTTTAATTTGATATCCGTGTCCTGTCATAACTATCGTACACGGACAGATATAAAATAATCAGTGTAGACACCGAAAACGATCTTCACGGGTTTTTGTTAAATAACGGTGTCAATTATTGTTGTCTACACGGACTTTTAACTTCATATCCGTGAAGCATTCTTAACTATCATACACGGACTGTATAAAAGAATATCTGTACTCATTTCTACCCAGTTGTTTGTTTAACAACGGTGTGGAATTACTGTGTTTTACACGGACGTTTAGTTTCATATCCGTGAAGTTCTCTTAACTACCATACACGGACTATATAAAAGCATCCGTGTAGCTCTCTGTGCACATACACGGGCTTTTGTTTAAAGTAGCGTTTGCTTTGACACGGACTTATAATTCACATCCGTGTAGGTATCGTAACTATACACGGACAAATATAAAATAATCATTGCTCACTCAACTCGTTCTACACGGGCTTTCGTTTAATATCCGTGTAGAATTGTCCTATTTTTTTTCTTAATTTTTTCATTTCTGGGCTAGCCTCCAGTTTAATTTGCTAGCCAGTTTTCCTACAAAATTCATATACCATTCTGTTTTGCTAGCCAGTTTTCCAGATAATTTGACATTAAATTATGCTTGCTAAATTCATATATACACTAAATTGTTATACAAATCCATGTTCAGCATTACAATATTCAGATAGAAACCATCTTGCCCAGCTACATCTTACAAAGTCGATCTGCTCCTTTCTGTACTCAGTTTGCTTTGATGGTTGCTACAATTATAATTTGGTATTAGTTAGTAACAATAAAAGGTAGATGCAAGACAGTCGCAAATATCAATTGCTAATTTAATGAAATGAGAATTATAAGTAAGCATAATATGAAAATATCAATTGCTATTATATAGGCACAATTAATATGAATTACATACCACATCTGGAAATGTGAATTGCATTTTTTCGACAAAGATAAACATGGAAATCATCATGTAATATCCGCATTCCCAACCCGCCTCCTGTTGCGGGCTCTACAATTTACATTTAGCGACCTATGTTAGAATGACAATAATTTTTTGAACAGAATATGAAATTATAGAATTGTGTTGTGCTCACCGGCCACCACCTCCAAGTCAACCTATTTCCCATTTTCTTGTCCTTGCTGCGCAATCCTCCTTGTGTAACGTATGTAGCAAAAGCCCTTACAAAATTGAGTGACTCTAATTAGCAATTCCACAATTTGTTATAATTGGGAAAAAATCAAACATAGTGAAAGATTATTGCTTACTTTTGCACATACGGGAAGATTGCTTTGCACGTGCTAAATCCGATCTTTTCTTTGGGCTGCAAAGAATCCACGACGTAAACCGCACTCAGGCAAGGCACAATGATGATCAAACACCAGTGTCCCCTGTGGGAGGAGAAGAATTATAGGATCTTAGCATACAGTACCCAGATATTTTGGCATATATAATAGTGAGACACGTGTTTGCTTGACTTGATGGTGTGATTTCAATTATTTATATATTTAATCACAAGGTTAGAACTAACATCTGGTGGTATGGCAAGAGAAGAAATCTCTTCTTCGCCTTAGTAGCTTGGAGCATCGCGCCACACAGGTAATCCATAGCCACCTTCGGAGCATTTTTCACGTTCGACGCACTAAGTACGCTGGGGTCCAGAAAAGCACACAAGTTCTGTTTGCCCTTGCAGTGAGTACTATTGATTAGCCTCCTGAAAAATTATCATATGACATTAGAATATATTCTTCAGTGCTATACACATGATATAAACAATTTTTGGTCACTAACATGAGAAAAATGGTGATGTGCCCCACGGAGAACCATTTATCGGACCCTGAGGCATGTAGAAAGTCCTTGAAGTCGGTGAACGGCAGCAGTACAACCGAGCCATCGTGTAGAAATATCCCCGGAGGGATAGGTATGATGACTTCCATCATGTCCTTGGGTGCCGCCATCAAGCGGTCGTGGAGATCCCGCAAATCCTTTTCGGGAAGGAGCTTGTATTCTTCCTCGGTGAGCAGACGAGGTGGAGGTCCTGCTGGTTGGACAGGAGGGTCATGGCCTGCTGGTCAGGCAGTAGGGTCAGCAACTACTGGTCCGGCCGTAGGGTCATGGCCTGCTGGTCTGGCAGTAGGGTCAGCAACTGCTGGTTGGGCATCAGTTGCTGACCCTGCTGCCGGAGCAGCAGTTGCTGACCATGCTGCCGGACCAGCAGTTGCTGACCCTGCTGCCGGAGCAGCAGGGGCTGACCCTGCTGCTCCGGCAGCAGGGTCAGCAACTGCTGCTCCGGCAGCATGGTCAGCAACTGTTTGGGAAGGTCCTTCTGCTTCGTCCCTCCGTACCGGTGACATCACGCCCTCCGTGCGACTACCATCATCTCCTACTGTCTGTATCGAAATTTTTTACCTTTTTCAAGTATTTGAAAAGGAAGTGCTTTGAATGTAACAAAATAACTTGACTATTTATGCATTACCTGATCCAAAATAATCTGATTCTTGGGCCATTGCACGAATGACAGCCGGACATCTTCGACATAGAGCATGCCATTCTCAATTATTTGGACAGGAAGAGGTACGCGTTCCCATCCCTCCACGACATTGTCAATTTGTACGGCGGCATGGCCGGGAAGTAGTTGCTCATTGTGCACTTTGTCGGCTGCTGGATGTACCATGCCCTTAGCAACAATCAGAGGCTTACTCCCGAGCCACAGCACGAGTTCGCATGCTGTGGCGTCCTGCAATTTCATGCAAGTAGTTATTTTTAAATTGAAATATTGTCCAACAAGTAGTAATTGCCTTTAGAATACGAACAAGTAGTGATTACCTTTAGATGATCCAAATCGTATCCGAACGTCCCGGATGCCTGACTACTTCGCCGAACTCCCGTCGGGGTGGGAGGTGCTTGCTCGGCTGGCTGCGCCATAGCTGTAAAATTGGCACGCAACCTTGTTTCCAACTCCATCTTTGCGTCGTACTCGGCGCTCACCTCCTTGCGTATCTGCGCAACTATCTCGTCTTTGTTCACTTTCGCACGAGATTTCCTTCGAGGTTTTGGTCCATTGAATACGTCCTTCCAGCCCCTGTAGGCACCTACGCCCCTTACTCGACCAGGGTGTTATGGATTCCCGAGCGCTATGGACAAGGAGTCATCTTGCCTTTCTACCGACCTGGCACCGGAATTGACCTCCTCCTCCACCTCCAACTGTTAATAGAAAAATTAGTTATAGCAAAAGAATTAGTGATGTACATAAAGTTTTTAACACGCTTGAATTACACATAGTTCTAACGAACGACTCTTACCATTCTCTGAGCCACGGGTCGCAAAGTGGGATGTAGTACTATCCTCCCGTCAGTGGTTAACTCGGACCTTGCCAACGTCCAATTTTGGGCCCTAGTATTTTTGATCCTAACCACGGGTGAGTCAACGTCTTTGTTCAACTCCAGTATTTTAGCCCACTCCTCCCTTTTACCCTGGTAACCACCCGACCCCAACTTGTGCGGATACTTGTTCATTGCAACGATCCTCCTGCCCTCCTCCCTTTTTTTCTTCACACATCAAATTAAGTAAAAAAATTAGCCTAGCTACTATTTTCCATTTATTAAAAAGTAAACAAACCAATTAAAAAGCAAACAAAAAAATTACAAGTTGTGAGTGGAACACCATTTCAACTTCATATTAATTCTGTTATTCAAAATAAACACCATTTCACATTTATATATGATTGGAACAACAGCAACAGGGTGTCTATTTCGGACACCATTTACCAACATAATTCAAATCGATAAAGGAAAAAAGGTAATTTTGCTGAATTGACATACCTTGAACTCGTCCGTGTTCTTCAGCTCCACAAACTTCTCCCACTTCTCTTGAGTTAGCCAAGTATAGTAGCCTACCGGGCTTTTACCTTGATCCATCCAATCCGTACTCAGCGTGCTTTTGAATTGCTTCCAAGCTTCATTCATTATCTTCAAAGTCTTATCCTTTACCACCTCCGGGATGTCATCCGGGATGTTCCACTGAGCCTACATTGACACCCAAATTACTGCATTTAAGTTCATGTACAATTAAAAAAAAGATGTTAACTGGTTAGGTACTTCACCTTCACAATGTTCCACCACTCGTTCTTTTGGTCTTTCGAAAAGTGATCCCATCTCTCTACCAGGATGTCTGCCTTTTGCTTCACCGTGGTGCACGCATAATTTTTGTACTCAGCCGACCGTGTACCCTTCGCACACCCATCTTTACTGAACTCGATGTCCAGTTGCTTTGCCTCGGACGTGGACGCGCACATTGTCGGACCTCTTTTCCTTTTGGGCGAACCTGATTGGGCAGCAGCTTGGTGCTCGCCTTCTTCCATCATATCTACGTGCTCATTCTCAATCGACATGGTTCTATAAAAAAAAATAGAACTTTTTCAGTAAATACCAAAGTAAATACAGTAAATACATGCAGTAAATACCAAAACTTTTATACCAAAATTTCTTCGCAATGGAGGTGTTGAGCGTTTCCCCGAGAAAGAAGAGGTAGGTTGTCGGACCGGAGAGTTGGTTGGACAGGAGAGGCGACGAAATCGAGGTGAGGTGGGGAAGAAGGACTCGAAGCGGCGCGAGCTAAGTTTCGAAATGTTTGGAAAAGAATTGAAGGCGCGAGCTAAGTTATGAAAAATTTGGAAGAGCAGGTGCGTAATATGTATTGTAACCCTAGTTCTACACGGACAATTCACTTAATTCATTTGTGTTGGAACACCTTTATACACGGACATTTGATCTAAACTCCGTGTAGAGAGGAAGTACAAGATCTACACGGACTTTTTATAAAATATCCGTGTAGAAAGACTCTCTCGACACGGATATTAATTAACAACCGTGTAGAATGAGGGACAGCTACACGGACTTTAATGCAAAAGTCCGTGTAGAAAGACCCTTTTGACACGGACTTGATTTTAACATCCGTGTCTATACCTTTTCGGACATTGCAACGACACTCGTGCACGAATACCTTTCGACACGGCCGTTTAATTAAACGTCTGTGTCTTTTTACAATTATACACGGACATGTAATTAAACGTTCGTGATAAAAGTATAAAAATCAGATTATTTATTTAAGTTTTGTTTAATTTGAACAATTCCACGACGGAATTCGAAAAGTTGCCTTTTTATTATTTCTAAGGAGAAGACGAAACGACTCTTCAAAATTCTATATAATCTGAGAAACCCCGATTGAGATTTGGAATGTTCAAATGGCCGTGACACCGCCCCCCTCAAGTGTGCCACGGCGAAGCCCAAGGGGGCACCCACCACCAAATGTGCCAGGACCACGGCCCCCCTCAAACCCTCCCCAAGTCCCTCTCGAAGTCCCTGCCGAAGGTCCCGCAGTCCCTCCCGGCTTCGAAATGCCTCCTCCCTACGTGAAGAGGACATGGCCATGGCCCCCCTCAAGTGTGCCACGTCGAAGCCCAAGGGGGCACCCACCACCAAAGCCCTACGTAAGTAGGGGCAATGCAGCCAGACCATTCTTCTCTTGGATTACAAGGCCAAGGCAGCCACCACCATCTAACTAGTTTAATTAAGTTATTTTTTTTTGTTTGCTTTGTAGTTATTTTGTAGTTTTTCTTTAAATTTGTGGTACATGTATGAGGATCCTTTCTTTTGGTACGATGTATGGGGATCCTTTTTTATGTAATATATTTTGTTCTTTAATCAACAATTTTTTTTTACACAGTTTCTTTTTTGTTAAATACTTCATGCTATCTAAATAAATACTTTTATAGATATGAATTAGCAGCACAAAACAACAACATGCAACAATATATAAGCACTACAAAGGTTATTACTTAAAAACCTTTAATATTTAAAACTTTAATTCTAAGTAAAATACTTAATGCTGTCTAAATAATCTGATTTGAAAACATAAATTAACACTTACCTGATATGAAGAATAAATAATTTATGGGACTTTACAAATAATTACAAAAGCTAGCTTTAACATAGAATAATTTCCGGAATTGCAAATTAAAAACCTTTTTACACGGATGTTTAATTAAACGTCCGTGTAAGAATACCTTTCTATACGGACGTTTAATTAAAGGTCCGTCTAGCTCGCATAGCATTTCTACACGGATGTTCAATTAAAGAGAACGGAGTAGGTCCGATGCCCATCGGACCTACTTTCATGTTCAACGATGATGACTGTCCGATGTAATTTAAGATATGTGCGCACGGAAACTGAAACAGATACGATCGAATTTTAAACGATTCTGCACGGAATTTTAAGCAAATAGACGGTGATTAAACCCATCGCAAGCAATACGAACGAATCAGATAAACTTTTTTTCAACGATGATGACCTACTTTTAATATGTTATGTACGAGAGCAGCTTGTGTCCGATGCCCATTGGACCCAAAGTGAGTTCGATGTGCTCTACCACCGTCCGATCTATCTCAAGATCCGTGCGCACATAAATTAAAGATGGCGTGAAAGTTCTGGCTGGAATCAATCGTAAAACAGATGGGCATCGGACCCAAGCTGCTGGGCGCGAAAGTTCTGGCGTGAACCCACTTTGAGTCCGATGGGCATCGGACCCAAGCTGCTCCCCAAAAAAATACGTACATAACAATTGATTCCCGCCAGAACTTTCGCGCCATCTTTAGAGTTATTTTTGTGATAATACAAGTTAAAATTCAAAGATCTCAGATAATACAGCTTGATGGATGGGTAAATAAAGATAAAATTCCATCAAAATTTGCTGCACTTGATTAAAGGCTGTAATCTTTGATTTGAACGGTCCCGATCAATCAACGGACTAACTATTTTTGTGCGTCTTCACAATCTCACAAGGCAAGAGTTTATGTTTCATGAAACATAAACTCTTGCCTTGTGAGATTGTGAAGACGCACAAAAATAGTTAGTCCGTTGATTGATCGGGACCGTTCAAATCAAAGAGCATTGCATTTATTGTCTTCCGTGAAAGTTTGATCAAAAATTATTATTTACCCATCTATCTAGTTCATTGAAGATTGAAGTATCGGATGGCCACAAACACTTCGTGCATGATCAAACCTCATACATAATAAATTTTCCAAACTTTTATGTTGGTTACATTCAATGTTCTCCCTTGATCATTTTAAAACAGATATGGAATGATTTCGTTGCAGATCGACCGTTGATTTTCCGCTTGAAAATGAACGGTCCAAAAATATTTTTACAATTTGAAGGGACATACAATGATGAAAGTTTATAAAAATAATATGTATAAGTATTATTTGGCCATATAAGATGTAAAAAAAATAAAAATATATTTTTTGAATTATTTTCGTATGTATTGTTGTACATGTATTAGGTGATTAGTAAATATCAAGCTTTGTTGACCGTCCGATAACGAAGAACGGTCCTGATGTCTTCATTTAGGAGGTGGTGGGTAGATTTTCCGCCCTCTCTGAGGTAACATAATATTTCTGTTTAGATCTGGTTCTAGATGATGCACAAGATCCTTTAATATTTGTGCATCATAATGATTAGACTCGATATAACCACAGATATTACGTCACCTTTGAGTTTATGAAAGCCCTTCTATCCCTCCTCTATGTGGATAAATTTTTTTGAATTTTCCTCCTTTAGCTCCCTGATGGGACTCCCAAAAATTCAAAACAAATTTTACGAAAATTTTCGCCTAGGTTGGCTTTTCCCCGCCTCACTTTCCCTCACCTTTTTTACACGGATTTTTAATTAATATCCGTGTACGATACCTTTCTACACGGACTTTAATTAAACGTCCGTGTAGCTCGCTTTGCATTTCTACACAGATGTTCAGTTAAAGAGAAGGGAGTAGGTCCAGATACCCACCGGACCTACTTTGTGTTCAACGATGATGACCGTACCGATCTAATTTAAAGATATGTGCGCAAGGAAACTGAAACAGATACGAACGAATTTTAATTATTCCGCACGACTATAAAGCAAATAGACGGTGATTAAGCCCATCGTAAGCAGAGTAGGTCCGATGCTCATCGGACCTACTCTCAAGTTTTAATTTGTAACCGGAAATTAAATAATATAGAGTTCAAGAGCACAAAAAATAAAAAACTTCATATATAATTTCAACATAGGGATAGTTACTGGATACATCATCACTTAATACCAAAACAAAACATAAAATATAAACAAACATAAGTATCTATCCCTAATTAAAAAACTATTCTTTCTCACAATTGCCTCCCCTTTGTAATTTTAACATCCGTGTCTCTTACCCTTTCTACACGGACTTTTATTTAAAAGACCGTGTAGCACCCTTAGAGATCTAAACCCTAAACTCTTTGCAACTTGCATCCGAGATATTTGAAAACCTGCAATTGAGCATTGAGTTCATGTACCAAACCTTCATAGGGATCATTTTCTTTTTTAGAAATACAACTCCACAGCAAGCGATTTCTCCAAATGCTCGACCTTCCTCTCCCAAACTCAGATTTCTCCTCCTCTGAAGGCAGAACAGGCACATGCAGCCTCCCGGGGAGAAGTTCTTCAATCTGAGTTGGAGAGGAAGGTTGAGCATTTGGAGAAATCGCAACGAGGGTACTCGGCCTTCGAGAAATAGATAGGTGAAATTGGCAAAGGACTCGAAGCGGCACGAGCCAAGTCATTTATTATGTAACCCTCTTTCTACACGGATATTAAACCTAACAACGTGTAGAAATGAAGGAGAGCTACATGGACTTTTACGTTGACGTCGTGTAGAAGACCCTTCTACACTAGTATTAAAAAAAAGTCCGGCAGAAAGTAATTAAAAATATAAGGAATTTACTTTCTATTTTTTGATTATTGAAGTGATAATGAATTATTATATGTATTATTTGAACTAATATTTGATATTTGACCTAGAAATGTTTGAAATATAAATATTTGTTATTAATATTGATATTTGAACTAATATTAAAACCAAATACAATACTTGTCTGTCCTCAAATGGACTTTTCCAAGTTGATAAATTTTTAAGACAAGCTGTTTAACTTATTTACATGCATCATAAATTCAATTTGGAAAGTGCAAATGTTCAAAATGTGAATAGCACAAAAAAGGTTAAATAAATAGAGTTCAAGAGAACAAAAAAAAAATACTTCATATATTAATAACATAGGAATAGTTACTGGATACATCACTTAATACCAAAACAAAAACATAAAAATATAACAATATAAGTCTCTATCCCTAATTAAAAAACTATTCTTTCTCACTAATTGCCCCCATTTTTCTCTTTTCAGGGAAATATCTTGCTCGCTGCCTCCTTTTTGTTTACATTTTCCATACTCTCTTGCTTCTTCTCACCTTAACCAAACTTTGGGATCATCAAACTGACCGTGTGGACCGTAAGGATCATCAGGACCGAAATCGATCACCTTCATAAGACTCAGGATCGGATTCGGATTCTGAATGAGAAGAGACTTCCACCACAGGTGGCGGGGGTACATCCTCCCACTGAATTATGTGAGTCTTGAGACCATTCTTCCCGCAGTTAGGACATTTATCACCTCGTCCACATGGTGGATTATACACGGATTTTTTGGAGGATTGCGATTCCCATATCTGAATAGCACAAAGTATTTTCCAAGTAATTCTTAATTTCTTTTGATCAGAATTACTTGATCAAAACGGCACCGGGAGGAGATTGCCTGTTATACCAAATTTTTCCATTAATCTACAGGATTTTACCTTTAACAATGTGTAGATCCCATCCCCATGAAACCCTAAACTCTTTACACACGGACGTTTACTCTAACATCC
>JAJGRW010002407.1:0-37310 GCA_025461045.1 Carex parvula
TGTGTGACTGAGAGCGATCGCTCCCTCCCTCCTTAGATAGTCATAGTAGAGAGATATAAAGGAAACAAAAAAAAAACGAGAGTGAGAGAAAGAAGAAAGAAAAAGAAGAAAGAAAGGAGTGGCTGCTGCTCGTACGGTCGGGTTTGGTTAGCCCGTCGCTTTGACCCCATCCTTTTGTGGTATCGCTTAGGAGCTGTATTCCCTCTCTTCTCAGTACAACAAAAGAACAAACATTAATTGATTTTAAGCACAAGCCTACAATAAACCTACTCCCCCAAAATCTGGCCTTTGTTTCTTTCAAAAGCTTCTCTCTTTTCTTACTTGCTTCACTTTTGGCTGTGGTCGATAGAGAGAGAGAGAGACAGTGTGTGTGTGTGATGGGTATCGATCTGAACTCAATGGAGGAGGAAGAGGAGGAGGCCGCAGCACCGGCGGTTCTTCTACAGCCACCGACTGTGTGCCTTGAGCTGTGGCATGCTTGTGCCGGTCCACTGATATCGCTGCCAAAGAAAGGGAGTGTGGTGGTTTATTTGCCACAGGGTCATCTCGAGCATTTGGGGGAGAGCACTGCGGCTGCGTATCGGCACGACTTGCCGCCTCCTCAGGTGTTCTGCCGGGTCGTCGACGTAAAGCTTCATGTGGGTTTATTTCTTATATACCTTTTATTTTATTTGTTTACATTTTACTATTGGTGATTTGATGAATGTGGTTTTAATATTGGTTTTCTTATGATTTCAGGCTGACGTGAATACTGATGAGGTTTATGCCCGGCTTTCTCTCGTTGCCGAAAGTGAGGTGAGGGGTTTTGTACTTTTGTTTTGTTGATCTAATCTAGTAGGCTAGTGTACTATTTTTTTTTTTTTAGTTTGAAGTAGTTTGATTTGGGTTCAATCAGTATGGTAATCTTTTCTCATTTTTTGAAAGAGGCAGTTTGTTGTCATTCTTTGGTTTGAATTAACAGGTCCCATTTTGTTGATTTCCCGGTTTTCCAATCCTGAACCAAAATTGTATTATTGCAAACTTTAGACTTTGGAATCAAATAACATCAGTTGAAGAAAGCAGCATAATAAGTGCGTACATTTCTTAAAACAAGATAGCATTTTTTTGGGTCAATTTATTTCCTTCTTTATATTCATATTTTGCATTTCTTTGGGATAGTGTGTCTTTATCAACTTTTCAACTTTTTACAAATGTAGTTGTATGACTTTTCCTAAATATCAAAACAAACGAACCTTTTGTTTCACTGATTCCACTTAGCTTTTGCTCGGATATAAAATCCTATTATTACTTTCATCTTTCATCTTTCAGAAAAAAGAACAAGTTAGCATATATTATTATATTATTTATATTTAGGAAGTTGAAAGGAGGCTACATGAAGGAGGAATGGAAGGGGAAGAAGAAGTAGAGGTGGAAGGAGAGAAGAGCTCTGTAATGCCACACATGTTTTGTAAAACACTAACCGCCTCCGACACGAGTACCCACGGGGCTTCTCTGTTCCTCGCAGGGCTGCAGAAGACTGTTTCCCTCCATTGGTGATTTATTTTACTCTCCTTTACTGGATAGATATATCTTTTTTGCTATTTATTTCAATTTCTATTTTTAATAATTTTTGATTGAGCCACCAGCACCCATTCAGAGTAAAGCACTTTTTTTTTTTCATTTCTGCTCTACTGGTTAGATGTGACAGGGTATGGGTAGCGCTGATTGGTTCTGGGAGTCCTTTTTACTAGTTCTGGGAAATTATTTGCTTTTTAGGGATTTTTCTGGTTTGTTTTCTTGCTTTATCTTCTCAGATTAAGAGGCTCTAAACTTAGCTCAGTTTAAATTCTTTGACATGCTTGATATTTGTTAATGGTAGGATATAAACCTGAACAAGTAAGTGGAGTTGAAAAGTTGTGTTTGGCACAAATAGTTTCTTTGTGTAATTGTCATTGTAATAATTTGCTTGTTTAACAATTAAACAGGACTATGTGCAACAGAGGCCTTCTCAGGAGCTAGTTGCAAAGGACTTGCATGGCGTGGAGTGGCGCTTCCGCCATATTTATAGAGGTCCTTGATTCAAATTAAACCTTTCTTTCTATTTTTTCAAGTTCTGATTTACACTTTTTTTCTGCTGTTGTGTGAAAATATCATTGCATTTGATTCTAACTTAATTAGAACTTTCTAAATGGTAGGTCAGCCGCGCCGGCATCTCTTAACCACTGGATGGAGTGCATTTGTTAATAAGAAGCTTGTGTCGGGTGACGCAGTCCTCTTTCTTAGGTTAATGAGATGTTAGTGTACCAAAGGATTTGGTACCTCTACCATGCCTTATGGTGTACATTATTCTCCTTCTAAAGGACTTTACCAACCGTTTCTCTATAGAGGTGTTTGGTAAGCTTATAACAAAGTAACATATAAATCCACATAGAGAATCTTTAGCAATAGCCCTACCAGAGCTTATTTCTAATTTTACTCCATTCTTCACGTACTATGTAAAAAAATGGCATGCCAAGTATGATGACATGCATATATTGGGTATTAGGCACACTATCTCTAATTGCGATCTTGATGGTTGGATAATTGTTTTAGGGGCTTTCTGAAATGGCCCCCTTTTTGTTAACACGATCAAGTAAACATATTGTCTTTGCAATGGTCATGCAGGGGCAATGACGGGGAGTTGAGTTGGGAAGAAGGAGGGCTGTGCAGCTTAAAAAATGGAACTCCTGCAGGAGCGTTGTACAGCCATGGCTCGAATCACGGCGTGCTCGAGGCTATTTCCGGTGCAATCTCGGCAAAGCGCGAATTCCAGATTTATTATAATCCGAGGTGCATTGATTTCCTTTTCTTTTCTTTGTCTTGTGTAAAATTGATAGCTCTGCTCACTGGTTGCCTAGCACATGCTGCCATCATTAGTGGAATTTTTTTATTTTTTGTACTTTCTCCTTGTTTGTGTTAACCTGGCACTTAATTGTTACAAAGTGCAAAGCTGAGAGAGCAATTACACTGTTTAATAAAATGAGGGGTGTAGAGTTTCTCTGTTGCACACCGTTTAATTTTGTCTTGTATTGTCATAACCTTTGTAACTGCAGGTCAAGCTCATCGGATTATATAATACCATTTGGGAAATTCTCTAAAAGCCTCGGTAACCCTTTATCTATTGGCATGAGGTTTAAGATGCGATACGAAAGTGAAGATTCGGCCGAGAGAAGGTTAGGGCATTCAATTTTGGATAAAACCTTTTAGTTATGAACACTATCAAACTCTCTCTGTGGGCACCATGCTTGTATTTTATATTGGCTGTTACTTAATTATTAGTAAAATCTGACAGATGGAATTGCAGACCTATTATTGTGATTGAATCCTAGTCAAAATTTTCTTTTGCTGGTAGCTTAGTAAATTTTTTTGTTTTGTAGGTGTACTGGAATGGTAACGGGAATTGGTGATGTGGAGCCTATGAGATGGCCTGGTTCAAAATGGAGATGCTTACTGGTAGGCTTCCTTTTCCAGATTTCTTTATTAATTATTTAAGTTGTTTAAATGTCTTGAGAAAGTCCAGCATTGTGTAGCAATTGTCATATTGTTGGGCAATTAAAAAAGAATTGTGCTCGTGATTAATTTTAATATTTTTTGCAGTAGATAGGAAAAGCTCAAATTTAGTTGGTAATTCCTGACAATTAAGAGAGAGGCTATGGTAATATGCATATTACGGATAGATAAGTACTATGGATTCATATCTCTTTTCTAAAAGTTCAAATTGTTGATCTAAAACATTAAACAAAATCTCCATATGAAAATATACTTGGAGACCAAATTTTACACTTTTTATAGAATTTTTTTCTTAATTTTTAAATAGGTAGAAAATCACTTATCTAACCATTCTGGACCATCTGAAAGCAGTGGTTTTCTACCCATATAAAAAAATAGTAAAATAATTCTAAAAAATGTAAAATTTGGTCTATGGTACGGGTGGATCCTTAATATGCATATTACCATAGCCTCACTCAATCTTCTTGTAAGGACACTGTTTGTATTCTAAAAAGACAATTCGCAATTAGTATTTTGAGGAATTCTCCTAAGTTTTACGCATTTCAGGTACGTTGGGATGATGTCATAAATTCAAATAGGCAGAATAGGTTATCTCCATGGGATATTGAGCTGATTGGTAATGCATTGGGCTCTCATGGCTTGCCAGTTCCCAGTTCAAAACGAACGAAGATGTGCCTTCACCCTGCCAATGCCAACTTTCCTGCTCCGCGTAAGTCTTCATCCAACTAGAACCTGTTATACCAATCAGTAAATAAATTGCAAAACACAAAACCTAAATGGAAGTTTTTGCTTCATAGTTTGAAGAATATTTTCTTGAGAAGGAATTTAATGAATTGTTTGTGGACAGATTAATTAGAGCAATAAGAATGATCTTTGTCTTGTACATTGGTTAACATGAAATATAAAATTTCAGATGGAGCTGCTCGCCCAGACTTGGTGGAATCTGCACGATACCACAAGGTCTTGCAAGGTCAAGAATTTACGGGCTCTCATGCCCTTGAAGGGATCACCATCCCTTCCTCTCAACCCTCAACCCGTTTCAGAAACCATAATCCACATCCGAACCCAAACCCCAACATCGCCTACCCCCCATGCATGGGCTTTGTTGAATCTCTGCGATTCCAAAAGGTCTTGCAAGGTCAAGAAATCTACCCGGCCGCCTACCCAATGCGGCCATTTCACAGTGCCTACCCCACACCAACTCGTGGGTACCCACTTCTGGTGCAACCTCAGGCATCATCCCCTTCATCCGTTCTAATGTTTCAGCCAAATCTGTGTAATAGTTCCGGAGAAGGCAGTAACGAGAGCGCTGAAACCGGAAATATGTTATCTGCTGGAAATAGTGCAAAGGTGCGGCCTGAGAATGACTGTAGGCTTTTCGGGTTTTCTCTGAAGGAGAGGATCCCTGCACGAAATGATGTCGGTAAAGGAGATGGTTGTGCCACTGGGAGTGCACTTTATGCTCTCTGTGCAACCCCCCTCTAGGATAAGATGGTGATGTTAAAAGGTAAATTTCTGTACATCTTGTTTGTTGGTAATACTAATACACACCTTGTCAAAGTTTTGTGTAGTGATTAGAATTCTATATTAATATTATGGTTTGCTTGTTTTATTTAATTCTGGCTCTCTTTGCAGGGAACTTGCGGGGTGGTTTGTGTTCCCACGTTGTAGATTTACGGTAAGAAAATTATCTAGCCGGTTGTTTGAAAGACTTTATGTACTTAATTTATACTGTGTTGATTTGCTTATTAGACAGACTTTATGTACCTCGTCTTTGCAAGAACGTAGTTATTTAATTAAGAATTATGCTCATTTTGTTTTTAAAAGTGTTGGAGATGGTCTCGATTCGTTAACCGTCTATGACCCGTTACACCTATTGAGTGTTGTAACTTGAGCAAATGCTTGTGTTGATTAACCATGCTGATTATCACTTGGCAGAACTATGAGAGTAGAGTTGAGCGTAATGAGTGTTTCATTTCATAATCGTAGAATGAACTAGTATGAAACGTAAATTTTTATAGCAATGCGTGTGAGAAGAAAATAATTAATTTTGATCAGACGATAAAATAAAATAAAGTATGGAATTTTTGCTTGATAAATGACTAAATAATAATTTTAGTAAGGAAAATATATTAAAAATGGATTATAATAAAATTATTTTAATATTTGTATCATTTAAATAAAAAAAATTCAGCAATCGAGCGTAATTATTTATTTAATCAAAATGTATATGAATTATGTAACAAAAATTTGGTTTGCTGAGGAACTTTCAACTTTACTGAAAGGCAGTAAATCTACTGTGCTTTAATGCCTTATACAGCTATACAGTATCCACTTCTCACAAACTTAATCAAATGAATCCTTTCTGCTCTAGGAAAATGAAACAAAAGGGTACTGGTGTAACTAGTACGATCATACGAGTTGTAATTTTTTTGGATTGTTGCAGTTTTCTTATAATGTTTCAATCATTTGGTTGCAATTTTGGTATTGATTTAAAAGCACCTATGCTTCATTTTCAATCTTGGTCACACTACAAGAAACAAGAGCAGGGAATTCGGTCAAAGGTTTGGCCTTGGTACAATACAATGCTTACCACAGCTGTAGGCATAGGCGCATAGCTATGCCTATCTATACATTTTTAACACCGAAATTTTTATTCATAAGAAAATGGAAAAAAAATATTAAAAATAAGAAATGCTGTAGGAAAAATTCAAAAATGGAAATGCAGCTAGGTCAAAACCAGAAAAACGAAAATAATAGATAGGCATATCTATACATTTTGTTTAGGGTTTAGGGTTTATGGCTTAACTCAATTACTTCACATAAACAAAAGCTTACAACCTACTCTAATTAGAGACAAGTTAGTTAATTCAAATAATTTGTTAGGTTAATTAAATGACAGAATTACAACCCAGAAACGATTATTTAAACAAAAGCTTTGATTAGAGGGAGAAGATAAATTAAAATAGGAAGGATCGATTGGAGGGGAGAGACAACAGTGAAAATCAAAGGCTGAGTTTCGGACCGTAGTTGGCTTATGGCGGTCGAGTTTTTTTTTTTAATTTTTTTTGGTTTTCAGTCGGGCTTGGCTTATGGCGGCCCACTATATATATATATATATATATATATATTATTTTTTTTTTTTTTTCATTTTTCTGACTTTGGAGGTTTTCATGCCGTCCCACTTGTTATTTTTATTTATTTTTTCGTTTTTACGGTTTTGGTAGTTCGGTGGCGTCCCGCAGGGCTTCCATAACCCAAACCTGCCTTCTTATTTTTAAATTTTCCCTACAACATTTTTTTATTTTTAATATATTTTTTTTTCCATTTTCTTATGAATAAAAATTTCGGTTTTTAACACGGGTCTATATCACCTACAGTGGCTCAAATTTTGAGTTTAGGTCCATACCGTCAGATCTGTTTGGACGCGAATATTAAGGAGCTGGTTTTTGATTCGACAGTCTGCATTTAAACTCAAAATATGTGTAGCTGGTTTTGATTGGTTTTCACTCGTGACCAACTAATGACTTAACGCTGTGCCTACCGTGTGATGGTTGATCGCATCAGTTTCTAGTTTCCTAGGAAAGAAAATAAACAAATAAATGATTAGGTTCTTGGAGTAAAGCTAAATAGTCTTACCCAGTTATAAAATGCGGGTTTTATGCGGTATGCGGAAGGCCACCGCATACCACATATACAGTATATGATCGCATATGCGGATTTTAAAATAAACGATCAAATAAATAAGATATAATAACTCACAATATAATAAAAGAAAGAAAAATGCAGCCCAAAATCAAATAATAAGATAAGCCGAACTTAAGAAAGAGATTTTACTTTTAATTAATGCAAATATATGAGTCCGTATCTCAAAGCAAAACTTCGGCCCAAAATCTCACATACTGGCCCATGATCATTTGCATTTGAGCTACGCGAGCACCTCATTTAATAAAATAAAGTGAGTTTGTCGGTTTCTACCTATGTTACCCGGATACTCCGGATAAGGCCTCGTACCCGTATCGGACGGCTTACGTGGCAGCATATCCGTTGACTCCAGATACGGTCTCCGATACGGAATTATTACTGCGATACGGCTGTCTGTATGGGATACGGCGGGATACGTCAATTATTTTATCTGGAGTTTACTGGCTTTTTTTCCTGGACCGCCGATACACCTCTCAATTGGCCCACGGACTACCATAGCATATATATTATTATTTTTGTTCCCCTTGCTCGGGAATAATTGAATTTGCTGGCTTTCGTGAATCGAACCCACGCCTTCTTAGTTGAGGCCGAAACACTTAACCACTGCACTAGACAATCCTTTGCATTATATGTTAGTAATTATTGTATTTAACATATACTTGGCTTAAACCTTTATTTTTTTTTTAATACAAATTTGGTTTAAGTTATGATTATGATTAATATCATAATTAAAATAATAAAAAATAATATATATAATAGACGTATCGTATCTTAGAGTTTTGAAAATTACCGTATCGCCGTATACGTATCGTATCCGATACGATGCCCGTACCCGTATCTATGCAACATAGGTTTGTACTAACACAACGAGCCAGTGACAGCACAGGAGCGTCCGGACTTGATATTATTCTTTAGTCCCACATCGCCAAATTAAAAATAAGAAGACCTTGCGACTCTATAAAGAAGCTGGGATTCCTTTCACAACTCACTTGATTGGATATGTCTCCATCCAGATGAGTCTTTGGAGTTTATTTATATTGGATATCGGATCTTTTTTTTATTAATAAAAATAAAATTATTAGAATTTGGATATTTTAGAATCCGGTAACGGATTTTAATATTTTGTAGTGCGTTTTCAGTGTGGATCGCATATGCGGTCCGCATAATCATTTTTTATGTGGTTGCTCACCGCATACGCGATCGTGGAGCTCCACATACGCGATCGCATATGCGGTTCGTGGAGCTCTTAAACGAACCGCATTTTTATTACAGTGGTCTTATCTCAAGTCTACCAAAGATCTTGGAGCTCTTAAATCTAATACCGTCGGATTTGTTTAAGACTCGTGCTATGACGATCGCTTCGCTCTGATGAGCTTTTGCACAAACAGAAACGGCGAAATTTAATCATTTTGCTTCGTCATCTGTATTCAAAGCCCCAGTGGCCCAGTCCCTTCTTCTTCCTCTACCTTCGTCTCTCTCCTCCTCCCTCCTATCTTTCTCATATTCTCCTCCCTCCTCCCGTTCTTTTTTTGCCCTTCTTAATCAACTTTCGCCATTCTCTCCTTGCCTCCCCTCGAGTCAGCTTTCGCGCTCACCTCTTCCAATCCGCTAGGGTTTCTGTTGCTTTCGCGTCCAGTCACTCTGCCTTGCGTGGCCCCTCCTCTCACTCTCTACTGGCACGTGGTAGAGGCTCTCGGTGGCTCCTCCGGTTGCCCCCCTTGCACCTTTGATTGCTTCTCCCAACCCTTCTTTCTATTCCCCCAAGGTACCGTATACCTCCCTTTATTGCATTTTATTTTTTTATGTAACAGCTGAACGTTCAATTTGTGAAAATATCTCATTAGTCTGTCATTTTCACACTTTTAAACATCTAATTGGAACCGGAAAAAGATGAGGACTTGTATATCTGTCACATCACATGAAAGAAGGGCACAATGCTCGGACATGCCTTCAGGCCACTAATATATCTTAATCTTCTTTCAGCATTGGACATGCCCAAGGAAGAATTGGAATTGGAATTGGAGTTGGCATCGGAGTGAAACAGATTAGGTCATTTTGTAAATCTAACTTATGGGTCTTATGCTATATTTTGGTATAGGTAAATGTGGTGCTACATTTAGTTAAGCTAGTGAAGCACAACTTCAGTTTAGTCCAAACAACATTACAACATGACAAGAAATTACTAAAAGACAATTCCAATAAAAATGTGTTTTAACCCCAACAATATCACAATCTGACAATTACATCAAAATAAAAATTTAGTAGAAAAAAATTGTATAATTGCATCCAAAAAAAATTTAGTTCAACTACAAGTCACAAAGTTAGCATATGCATCCGGGTGCTTCTTTGGTTTTCGGCATATTCTGAGCAATTAAATCTATTGCACACAAGGTGCTTTTAGAAAGCATAAAGCCTTGTGTCTCATCTTCTAGTACAGATGGCCTCTAATAAGAATGGAGAAAATAAAACTCAAAATAAGACATGCTGGTGCGGGGAAGGAGACCCAAATGTATGGATCAATAGAGCTTCTGACAACTCCAATAAGCAATTCCATTCTTCTTCTTAACAGCTTGTGCTGAGCAAACCATGTCCTAATGAAGGCATAATTGCATAACTTAGGGCTTTAGATGCACAAATGAAATGTAATTTTAGGTTTGGGTTGTTCACCAAGTGCTGCTGGTATTAGTCCACCAAAACCTGATTTAAAGGGTCACATTTTTTAAGCCAAAAAAGGACATACTTCCTTGCTAAATCATTTTGAAACTGAGTAATGTAGCATTGCACAAGTATTAAAATAAACATAAAATTGCTTGAATTTTTTGAGCTAATCAGATTTTACTTGAACCATTCCTCATTACAGATTATAAAAAGTGGATATCTATCTGTCTCATCAAAAGGTAATTATCTACATTGTTATTTTCATACTTCTTGTAAATAATAAGATAAGAGACAATAAAATTGATAGAATTATATTAAATGAATTAGAAATGACAATCTTTCATAAAAATGAAACTTCAATATTACCTCATCAATATATCAGGACTAGCATGGCCATCATGGAAGGCGCTAGTTTGTTCTCACTCGAACCTTGTTAATCTTCTTCAGACATGACCCAGTTAAGAGCCACCTGTCTCTTTAGTTTACATTTCAGTTAGGATTTTTATAAATCACGCTCAACACTTTACGTATTTAAACTACTTTACAAAGTACAAACAACACCTACATTATTTGTCATTTGCAAATACTGTATTATTCTTAGTTTGAAATCTTCTTCAGTTTGAACTCAAGCTAAAATTAGGTGTAAAATTGCCAGTATTTAGTTATATATATACCTTTTCATCACACGAATCCGTACAATTGTTAGATGTAAGTTGCAACCATAAGGAACTTGGGTGTCACTGGTATAATAGATATTGCCCTTATAATTTGCATGTTAAATCACTTGAAGCCACAATAATGAGAAACCGTGAATAACCCCTAATCCTTAATACTAAAAAATACCAAGATATGAAATCATACACTAACCTGCAATCGAAAAATTGCTCAAAGGAGGTATACGGTACCTCGGGAATAGAAAGAAGGGGTTGAGAGGAGCAATCACAGGTGCAAGGGGGCAACTGGAGGAGCCACCGAGAGCCTCTACCATGTGCCAGTAGAGAGTGAGAGGAGGGTCTATGAAGGGAGAGTGAACATTCGTGCACGCGACAAAAACCCTAGCGGATTGGGAGAGGTGAGCGCGAAGTGGTGAAGCCGGCTGGAGGTGAGACAAGGAGACAGTGGCGAAAGTTAACGAAGAGGGAAAATGAGAAGCGGGGGAGGAGAATTTGAGAAAGATAGGAGGGAGGCGGACAGAGAAACGAAGGGAGGGGGAGAAGAAGGAACTGCAGCTTTAAATGGAGATGACGGAGCGAAATTATTAAATTTCTCCGTTTTCGTTTGTGCAAAGCTCACACCTCACAGTCACAGTGATCATCGGTGATAGCACGAATCTTAAACAAATCCGACAATATTAGATTTAAGAGCACCAAGACCTTTGGTAGACTTAAAGACTATGCTAACTTTACTCTAGGTTCTCGTATCACTTCACATCTTCTCAGATTTTGACTCAGGTCAGGTGGGCAAAATGTAGGCTGTCTATTCCAAAATTTAAAAATAATTGATCTCTGCAATACTGTTTGTGTGTCACCGGATATAGCCAAGAAATTAGTCACGTCTTAATCGGTTTGATAGTTTCATCACAGCACATCACCAATACTTATTAATTATGCGACATAACTCGCGAATCGCATGACAAGTTTTTCTTTAACCAAAATATTACAACACATCACATAAATTACAGTACAATTAGGGTGTTCTTAAATTTACCAAGTCCTTTTATGAACTCAACTCTAAAATTTATAGAATTGACTTCAAATAATGAATTTGAACCGTTGAAATCCATATACGTTACGAGTGATGCGTCTACATATGAAAATTTTATACTTTCAAATTAATTTAGTATAAAATCAAGCGATCAAAATTAGAGGCTATATAAATTGATTTTAATGCATTCATTTTTTGAACATTTTTTGACCACATCTCTCGCACTACTAGAATTTGAACTTTTTGCAAGAGTAACACTTACTTGTTGCAAGAGTGTGAACGGCCCTTGCAAAAGAAATGGCATTTCTGACACAAGAAAACCTGTTGCAAGGGTGCCCCTTGCAAAAAGTAACGCATGCAAAAGATTTGATGTTTACCCTTGAAATTGTCTCTTATCTACTCTTGCAAATAATAATTGAAGACCCGTGACCCGCTAGCAGAGCCAGATATTATATTTTAATGAATGTCCTTGCAAAAACCTCATTCCATGCCCTTGCAATAAGTCTAAATATTTGAGACAAAACATTTGCAAGAGCTGACCCTTGCAACAAGTTTTGAAGATTCTGTTTTTATTATTTTATTCTGAAGGCCCTTGTAAGAAGTCCTACACTACCCTTGCAAATAATCTGGTTATTCTGACAACTACTAATTGCAAGGGCTTACCCTTGTAAATTGTTTCGTACTACAGTGCAGAGCCTTTTCTGTATATTTTTAATGTCTCCCTTCAAATTGAATTTATTATGTAAACCACAGCAACAAGAATTACAGCAGTAGTTTGAAAAGAGTATGAGATACACAAATATTTAAGATACAAAAATAATTCGGAAACTTAAAATTAGAATATTTGTCTTAAACAGTGAAACCTTACAAAGTAATTGAGAAACAAAATAATTCTCCAAATTGCCATACATCACATTGTTCCAAAATGAAAGTCTACCAATTAATAACCATCTTCATCGGATTCATCGTCGAGGTTAAACCAACCAAGTGATTCCTCAACTTCATGCATGTCATACTCTTGCTCCGTATCATAACCTTCATCACCTTCCTCTATGGGGTTGTCGTTATCCGCCAATGTTTGTCGTGCATGTGATGTTGTTGGTGTAGTCTCCATCGTATCGTCTACTAGTTCGAACTCGTTTTCTCGAATTACCACATGATCTCAATTGAAGCCCTCTTCATTTGGTTCCAATACCGGGTTATCCGTCCTTTCCTCTTGATAAAATTCAAAATTTTCATCGGGGTCCTCCTCGACACGAAACTTCCCTTTTGGGCTTGTTTTCATTGCCACCCACCATGGACGTCTATCACGATTATCCGATGCATAAGGAATGTAGACTACTTGAATTGCTTGACATGCCAATATATAAGGCTCAAAACCTTTTAGCCGAGAAGTGTGTTTGACCTCCACAATTCCATGTTTTTGTCCTTTTTTATCCCGTTGATTATGTCAAACCAAATACACCTAAATAGAACGACATGGTTGCCTCCATCATAATTTAGCTCAATTACCTCTTGGAGAATACCATAATAGTCGTGTTGCTCACCATTTTCATCCCACTCTCCTTTGATGCACACACCGCTACTTTTTGTTGCCTTGTTTTTCCCATAATTTTCGGTGTGAAATCGAAAACCCGTTGATGTCGTACACTTCGTAGCGCTTCGCTTGTTTCGATGGCTTGAGTCCTGCCTTTCGAATGTATTTATCACAACTATTATCGGAGAGTACCTTTGTTCGTAACCAATCTCCGTAGTTCTCTTGACGAACTTTGTCCAAATCTTGCGGTCTTGTACCACTGTTGAGCATGCATGTATCGAAGTCTCTACAATTCCAGCATATACAAAAATAAGAATTTGATAGTTTTGACCAGATGCAAGTCTTGAAATTTCACAATATTATGCAAATAGGTAAAGCATGACAAGATAAGCATCGACATGCTAAATTTTCCATTTATATGAATTTTTATGATTTTAAATCGATTTTTGAATCTCTGTTCAGAAAAATAAAAACTGTGTCAGAGACTCCTCATGTGAACTGCCCCTAACAAATCCCTTGATTACACATAGCTGCTGACCATAATATTATTTTATTTTTTTGTGGCATATAGTACATGAGGTGACCATCATTTCTATATGAAGCACTAAAATTCTGGTTTAGCCAATTGGTCACAATGTCAGCTGTTCAGAATTGTCAAAACAGTCAGCACTAGTCAAACTCTTGAACAAACTCAACCAAAAAAAAATGTAAAAATTGCAGAAAAGCATCCAATTTCGGTTGTAAATGTCTTATGTACAGTTTTAAATGTTTTATACATGGTTTTGGCCATTGGTTGTTTTTCATATCATTAAGATAAACATTAATTAGGTTTGTACCTTTCATACTTGTCACGGATCTCGGGACAGTTGTGAAGGACATAGTAGTGTGCTGCTTTGTAGTCCTTATCATCGAGAACAATTCGCTTTTCCTTTCCAACGGGACGACCCAGATTATCAAATATTGAAAGCCCTCCTTGCGAAGGGTTACTCTTTGTAACTCGTTGTTGGCCATTTCGAGGTTTTTCTTCAAAATAATGTGAACAGAAGGTAGATATCTCTTTGACAATTGTCGCTTCGACAATTGAACCCTCAACACGTGCCTTGTTCGTCACTCTCATCCTCTGTTCTTTGTTACGCCTATAATTTCAAGAGTTGGTACGGGTAGTTAGTTAGACATACTATTATGGGTTTGATTGGTACGTACAAATCTTGGCAGTGAAGTGTTTTCAATTGTAATTATAAAAAATCGAGGCAAAAGTGCAAACCTTTCACATGGGTACATCCACCGAGACCCTACTGGCCCACCCATTCTAGCCTCGTGTGCTACATGCACCACAAGATGCTCCATTGAATCGAAGAAACTTGGCGGAAAAATCTTTTCCATTTTGCAAAGTGTGACGACAATATCCTTCTCCAATTGGTCGATACGAGATGGTAAAAGCTCCTTGGCACATATCTCTCTAAAGAAGCTTGAAATCTCGCATAGAACGTCCCACACTTCATCCGGGACAAAGTCTTGAAATGCGACCAAAAGTAGGCGCTCCATGAACACATGCAAATCATGGCTCTTTAACCCAATTAGGGTGTTTGTTGTGAGGTTAACACACCTTGACCAATTCGATGCGTAGCCATCGGAAACTTTACTATCTCCTTGAGCCATGTCAAAACCTTCCGCTTTTGTTCTAGAGTAAGTGCGAATGGAGCCTTTGGTTTACACATCTTTCCTGGGTGTTTGGGGTATGGGGTCAGGTGTTGATTGCCACGATCGCAAAGGAGAGCCAAATCTTTCCTTGATTTCTCATTATCCTTGGTTTTGCCGCCTATGTCTAAGAGCATGTAAATCAAATTATCGGCGAAGTTCTTTTCCAAATGCATAATGTCAATATTGTGCGGTAAGAGATTGTCTTTCCAATATGGTAACCTCCAAAATATGCTCTTCTTTTGCCAATGATGGGTATCGGCATATCCGCGAATTTGGTTGTTTTTCTTAGTTCTACCCCATACGATCTCATCTAGTTGGGTCACTTCCTCGAGCATCTCCTCACCCGTTTTGTTGGGCGGTGGCCCACCATATTCGGCTCTTCCTTTTATGAAATTTTTCTTATCTCGACGAAATGGGTGACCCGGAGGCAAGAAACATCTATGACAGTCGAACCAACTTGCTTTCCCACCATGCACTAGTCGAAAGGCCTTTGTTGCGCCTTGGCAATAATAACACCCTAATCGTCCATGTGTACCCCACCCACATAACATCTCATAGGCGGGATAATCACTCACCGTCCAAATAAGTGATGCATGCATCTCGAAGTTCTCTTTTCTAGATTCATCCCATGTCATTTCTCCAATCGACCACAATTTATTCAACTCGTCAATTAAAGGTTCAAGAAGAATGTCGATGTCCCGGCCCGGATGCTTTGGTCCGGGAATTACAAGCGCAAGGAACATGGTATCTTCTTTCATTAACATCCCTGGTGGTAGGTTATATGGAAAGACAAACACCGGCCAACATGAATATGGAGATGCACTCGAGTTGAAAGGCATGAAACCATCCGTCGTTATACCCAAAATTACATTTCTCACCTCCTTCGCGAAATCCGGATACTTGGCCGCGAAATGCTTCCAAGCCTCACCATCGGCCGGGTGCACCATAACCCCGGGAGGCTCACGCTTACCCTCCTTGTGCCATCTCATATTTTTTGCATTTGCTTCGGTCAAGTACATCCTTTGCAATCTTGGAGTGATAGGTAGGTAACGAAGTACCTTTTGTGGAACGGGTTTTACATTTTTATTGGGTCCCGGAGGCTTATATCTCGGTTCGTCACATACATCACAACGTGTCTTGTCCTTGTTTCTATCGTTGTAATAAAGCATGCAAAAGTTTGGGCATACATCTATTTTTACATGTTCCATGTCCAACCCCTCGATCATTCGCTTGGATTGGTAGAAATTATCCGGCATTTTTGAACTTTGTGGAAGCATGCTCTTAATTAGACCCATCATTCCATCATAGCATTTTTGGCTCAATTGATGTTCCGCCTTTAACGCTAAGGCTTGTGTGACCGCCGACAATACGGTGTGGTTTTTCGCATTTCAATTGTCCGGTCAAGTTCTCTTCCCAAAGAGGTGTTTCCGATGCGGCGAGCATGTCGAAAAATTTTTAGCGACTCCGATGGGTTGGTCTTCCTCCCAATCAAAATTCTGTCCAGCGGCTGCCCTTACCATATCTCCCATTTGATCAGTTGGTGGAGGGGATGGGGGATTGATACCTTGGTTGGGATACTCCTCGCCGTGCTTGTACCAAACCTCATATAGGGCGCAAAAACCAGATTTATAAAGATGTAGTCTCACGGTTTCCACTTCTCGACTATAGAGGTTTTGACAATTCTGACAAGGACACGGGATACACTTCCTTCCACATGCGTCGATAGTGACAACATCGGGCTTGGATAATGCCGCTTGCGCAAATTCTTGAACACCCCTAACAAAGTCGGGTTGAAGACGTGTCCTTGTGTTGTACATCCATTGACGATCGTTAGTATTCATTTGATTACGTACCTGTACCATAGAGGCATTAGCTATTTTAAATACTGTCAACTAATGATTCACATGTTACATATATTTGAACACTGCAACTAATAGAAGCACTGTCAACTCCAATTATTCACACGTTACACATGGGTTGTTCAAAGCCAAAGCAATTGTAAACAATTTCTTATTAGCATACAACAGCAGGGGTACAACTTTTTGGTTGAAGTCCTTTGTGGCATTCCATCAAACATATCTTGTGCAGAAATAAAATTAAATTCAAAGTATTGATAATGTACGCACCTCTTTGATTCATAGGCAGCTGGCGACTTCGGCTAGTGCGGAGAGAGAGAGAGAGAGAGAGAGAGAGAGAGGGAGGGAGGGAGAGAGAGGCAGGGATGAGTGAAATGTGGCGATTTGGCGACTTAGCGGATACGCTCAAAAGCGCGAGTCTGGGAAATGGAAAATGAAATAAAATGGTATGTCTCGGGGTAAAGGTAAATTAAAAGGAGATGGCAGTATTTCCATCGGAATACCAATATAAATAGTGGCATTATTATTTTGAATTCATTCCGATTTTGTTGCGTACCCACTTTGTACGCATGAAATTCACTTAATTGACACCCTTCATTTCAGTTTTGTAACATACCAACATATCCAAGAAAAAAAACACAAAGATAAACTTACATCTAAACTAAGCAAGTTCAGATTGATGTTACATTAGTAACCTCCAAAGATAAACTTAACATAAATTCAGAAAAGTCACTTGCTGCTTCAACACAGTGAATTCCCTACTTAATTGACAGATTAAGTTAACTGTTATATGTTTTGATGTCTATTGCATTATTACACTAAGACTGGTCAAACACAAGGCTTGGCTCTTCACTTCCCATTGTTGGGCTCACCTCCCCCTCCGATATCACCCCCACCACCACCAGTGTCACCTTCACCTACACCAGAAGCCTGGACATTTGATGTGAACTCCTAGAGAAATGCAGAAATAATGCATTAGTCATGCAAATTATTACATATGAAAGGACAGTAAAAAATAAATACCAATACATATGCAAGTATTACTCCTAAACAATACATATGCAAGTATTACTCCTAAACAATGTAGGTTGACAAAATAAAATCTATACATATCACCGAACCTTCTGTATACACACTTTGGTGAATATAAGTTGTATCACACCAACAATTGATTAGTATCACACCAACAATTGATTAGTATCACACCAACAATTGATTCTGTATACATATCACCAAACCTTCTGTATACACATCGTATCACACCAAAAATTTGACAAAAACCTTCTGAATATTCAATAAAATTTACACTATTCTGAATATTAACCTTCTGAATATTCACTAAAAATTACACTATTCTGAATATTAACCTTCTGAATATTCACTAAAAATTACACTAACCTTCTGAGTACCAAATTACCACTAATCTCAACACAGTAATTTCGGTGAATATTCTCTGAAAATTACCTTCTGTATTCAGACAATTAAATGGTAAGTGATACAAACTTTGGTGAATAGTGCCTTAAGAAAAATTACAGAAAAATTAGTGCCTTCATAAAATTTACTTCTGCAAAATTAAATTCAACTTACAGAAAAATTAGGAGGTTCCGCTCCTGTCTTGGCAAATAGTGCCTTCAGACATGCCCTGTTGTACTCATTTTGTTTTCTATTCTCATCCATTTCAGCCCGGTGTCGCGCCTCTTGGGCAGCTATATCCTGAGCAAACCCTTTTCTATTCTTGTCCATTTCAGCCCGGTGTCGCGTCTCTTGGGCAGCTATTAACTGCTCCACCTCCTCAGCCGTGAATCTCTTTCCCATTTCAGCCGAAGTGGCAGTGCTTTTGGTAGGCTCCGATGGGGATGCCTCCATTGCCTCCACCTCTCGGTTGGCTTTGGACATTCTTGACCGTTGTCCAAAGCCGTACACCCTCCCTCTCTTGTCCTCTCCCTTCACAGCAAGGTTCCAGATAGCTTCATCATCCATTTCATTCCCAATGGCCACTTTCAATGTTTGAAACAGTTCCTACATTGGTTCAGTTCACAATAGATCAAGTCATTCAAGGTTTCACAACAAATAAACAACACTTTAAAAAAAGCTGCTAATTGACAGATTAATATTCAACTCAAGTGAGGGGTCAACACTTTGAATGTGCACAAATGAATAGAGACAAGAGGGTTGTATACCGCTGTTTTTTTCGCTTTGTCGCTGACGTACACTTTCCCAGCCGGGGACTTCTTCAAGTGGGTTCGATCAAAAACATCCTTCAAATCAACAGCAGCCCCCTTCTCAGCAATCTGAAAGTTTTAGAGAACGAAAATATAAGATGTTAATCAACACAACCTAATGTAATATAGAAATTATAAGGTGTATTAGTACTAAAAAATGTCAGGGTTAATTCAGTACTAAAAGATGTTATACCAATTTTAGCTTGTGCCTGTAAGAGCTCCTGGATCCACCCACATGACCGACCTTATTCAATTGATCTCTTGTTCGGTTGTCCCGGTTGATTTCTGAATTTTTCTCCCATCGGGGATTCCTCCAAATGTCGCACAGACCCTTCCAGTGATCAACATTCTTGCACCACCGTGGACAAAAATCTTTCCATAACTCCTTGTTTGAGCCTAATTTTTTCTTGCACGCTCTTCTAGTGTCGTTCAGTACACGATACCAAGCTTCTGCAGCTATATTCTCGAATACATCGAGACAACGCCCGACATCTTCACCATCAGCCCAAGAGTACCGCTGCAAGAACTTAAAAAGGATTTGTAACCTCACCCTTGATGGAAACATGTTGAACGACCTGAGGGGTCCCGGCATGCATTCACATGTTAACAGTCTTATTGTTGGGACTATCTTTGTATCCTCAGGTTCTGATGTGAACTCAGCGTCACCAACAACCTTCAGCACAGGCCTGCTATCTGGGTGCGTCGGGCCGCGAGGCTTGGCAAGGCCCCGTACACCCTTCACATCGGGCTTCTTCCCCTTCCCACTTCTCTTTCTCTTGTTAGTCTGCACCGTAGCTGCTGACCAATCCAGGTCTTTACCACTGGCTTCATTAGCTTCAGGACAACTTCTAAGGGTTCGGCACCTATGGAACCTCCTACTGCCATCGTCATCCAATATCGGTATTTCCGCGCCCGACCCCCCTGAATTGTTGGGCTCAGCTGAGGGCACCGTCGTGTCAGACGATGGCTGAGTGGCAGCTGAGGGCTCAGGTGAGGGCTCAGGTGAGGACTCAGCTGAGTTTGGCTGCAATGAAGACTCGGGTTCAGAGGTCGGAAGGGTAGAATCAGCTGATGCATCAACTGTCCCATTGTCAGCATCTGCAGTTGAGTCAAACTCTTCACTAAATTGGGGCGTGTCAGCTGCTGTGTAAGTGAAAAGGGGGTCAAAATTGTCAGCATCTTGGGCAGTGTTCCGATTAAAGGTGTTGTCAGCTGTCTCATTGTCAGGCTGAGGCTCCGACTGGGGCTGGGGCTGGGGCTGGGGCGCGGACAAGTAAGGATTGGGGCCAAAATAGGTTCTGATCCTGACCGGGCTTGATGGATGCTCTTCCGCCTCATTTTCTAGAATAGGATTAAGCCGTCCCGATCTTCGGCGACCATCATGGTCGCTGCCCATAGGTTTTGGTCGTTCACTCTTCCTCCTAGTGGAATGGAACTTCGATGGCTTGGTTCCAGGTTGCGCTTGCTGAGGTTGAGGGGGTGGCAGTGGTTTTAAGCTGCTAGATCGTGTCACCCTCCCCGTGTCACTTCCCTCCACACTGGCTCTAAGCCTCGCGGATACCCGGCGAACAGATATCACGTACCCCTCGGCATCATCACTGTTATCCATGTTATCTGTGACACATAAACTCAAGTGAGCGAAAATTTTAGAGAACAAAAGTATTAGAGAACAAAAATAGCTAAGGGTTAATTTTACAGCAACTAAGTATTAGGGTTAATTATAAAACCCTAAATACCAACAACCTAGTATCTAAAAACTACTAAAAGGAAATCAGCATGTGCGTGGCAAGTACTAAAATATGACGTGTGCATGGCTAAGGCAGCTACTACCAGATCCCAAAAAAAAAAACCAGCAAGTGAACGGTAAAAGGAAACATTTGTAAAATTATGTTTAAATATTCAGACTGAACAACAATGTCACTATCGGGACTCAAGTAAGAGTTCAAACAACTACCTACCCTAATTTCTTAAAACCTAAAATACACTGACTGTTACTTAGAGAATAAAGAATTTTACCTTAACCTAAAATACATCCACTTTAACTATAGTAGACGGTATTTATGGTTCTATAATTAGGGTTTAGTACTAAGAGAATACATTTGGAGTTTTATTACTTAACCTAAAATACTTCCACTTTAACATCCACTATCTTACTTATTCTCAATTTTATTACTAAAAGGGTAGACTGCTATTCTTGTAGAAGTTCTTCAACGAAAAAATAAACAGCCCTGGATCCACTCAGTTTTGAACTGGACTCTTTATCATACATTTGGAGTTTACTCACAACAAGCCTTTTACAATGCTAAATATGACGTGAATAAAAATGTAAATTACCCTTAAATTTGTTTTCTAAAAAAATGTAAATCACCAGTAAATTACACACAAACAGCAAATTTGCTAAATATGAAAAAAAACAATAGAACCCTGAAATCTCTTTTATACCAAGGCTTGACAACAATTGAAAAAAAAACTGATGAAAATTGATGTGGTTAATTTTGAAATGAAAATTGATGTGATTAGTTTCAGTTCCCTTTTCTCTTTTATATAATGAGCGTGACTAAATTTATTACGATATTGGCCTGTATCAGATTGTAAAATAATATATTTTTTAATTTTAAACGATAAGTATATATATAGGTAATGCATATCTATTAGTGTAGCAAAATATATACTCTTATACATTTGAAGAGTTAATGTGCCCAACCAAAAAATGCGTCCTTGAGGACCAAAGATGAATTAAAGTCTCCTTATTTTCCCACGTAGTTCGTGGGTCAAAGCAAGAATTTTCTTATCAAATTTCAAACTTGAGATGAGTATTTGAAGCCTTTGTCTTTTATTTGGATGAAACTGTAGAATCTTTGACATCAATGAATTAAATAAGCTAACATTATGCGGAGCATGCTTAACTCTTTCTACCCTGTATGCTTTTATCCCCAAACTACCCCCACAATAACCAAACAGACGTGTACATATATACAACAAACTAACTAGTATTGTACAGAGCAATACAACATTAACAAAATAAAACGCCTCTATATATGCAGACTTCTTGTTCTTTCGGAGCTGAACTGCTAGATCCAATAGCCCAATCCCCTGTAAATTTTCTGGATAGTCCCTAGATTTTCAAAAATTCACTCCTCCCACGGATAAGTAAAATTTCAGCTCATTAACAGCCAAGTATAAAATTCCACCCTCTATATAATTTTTTCCATCGTTAATCCTACACAATAGCAACTCTCCCCGACAAAAATTACTAAATCTGATGGAAGTCGATAAAACTCAAGAACAAACTCAGTTTTATCAATAGGACCTTCAGCTTAGAAATAACTATAATTCCACCTACTACAAAAGCTCTGAAACAATGAAATTTAATACAAGATCTGGTGCATCTAATACTGAACTAAATAACAGTAGCGACTCTTCCATCTATATCACTACTAAAGTATCAGTGAACGTTTTCCTAAAAGTATCAGTGAACATCAAGAATCTTGTATTATTTGACAAAAATGTTAGCACTGTATATTATCTCCCGAATACCTCCAATCTCTCCAGGTTTGTAAATTGTAATATTTGTAGGAAATTCGGGTAAGTTATTATGCAACAATTCGATTCAGTTTATGAAAAAAAAACCACATCAATTGATTTGGGGTATAATCATAAATCTCTTTTATAAAGTACAACACTGTATCTAAATTTCACAAGATTAAATTAGTCAGTAACTACTAAATCCAAAAACCCTAAATCCAAAAACCTAAATTCCGCTAACATTAAGAGTTGAAGCCACTACCAACTCCAAAAAACCTAAATCCTAAATTACAACAGCATCTACGTACCTATTCCTCCGATGTCAACGAGAGTGGTCGAGAGAGAGGCTGGACATGTAAGAGCGGCCGGAGAGCTTGAGGAGCGGCTCGGTCGGAGAACGGCTGAAGCGGATCGAGAATGGAGAGGGTGGCACTGATCGGCTCTTATAGAGAGACCTCGATCGGCTGAAGCGGATCGAGAATGGCGGCGACCTCGATCGGCTCTTCTAGAGACAATCGAGAGGGTGGCGCTGATCGAGAATGTAAGGGTTGGGTTTCGTTTAGAGAATGGATCGGCTTTGCTTAGAGAGGGGGACGATCGGCTTTGCTTGGAGAGGGAGACGAGAGGTTGGGTGTTAGAGAGGGAGACGAGAGGGTTGGGTTTTAGAGAGGGAGACGAGAGGGTTGGGTTTTACTATGATACACCAATCGATTGATTCACATGAAACCTGAAGTAATCTAAAGTTTCTTAATTAGATCGGTGCCGCCAGATCCATTTAGCACAAATCTGAAGTGACAGAGGGACTGACAGCTGGACCAGATACAAACCTGATGGGTTGTATTATCTAAGAGGACACCATCACACAACCTCACAAACAGCAAAATGGAGGCCTCCTTTTAAATCATGACAGTTCAAAAAGGATCAGATGGCTCTGATTCTCGCAAGTAATCAATTAGATTATATTTGCACAGCAAATAATATGAAAAAAACTCCAAAAATTATAATTCCACATTTTTACAAATTATACAAACAAATTATACTTACAAATATCAATTTTATATATTTTCATATAGATTTGCCTCTTAAAATAGTGTCTATAAATGTGGACCGTACATTTTTGCGTTATAATTCGACGGTTGATTTAGCATGAAATGATTCAAAATTAATTTTCAAATGATCAAGAGAGAACCATCTACTATACAACATAAGTGATCATTGATTTGGTTAGGTCTAAGCCTCGATCCGACGTGATGTAATTATAGCCATTCGATGGCTCGATATTCCATAAGCTAGATGGATATGAAAATCATCACAAAATTTGACAAAATTTTGATATAATAAACTTAAGCTAATAATCTTTAATTGTAACGGTTCGGATCGACCGAGACACGACATTTTCGCTTGTACCTTCATTAACTTGCACAACCAAAGTTATTGTTCAATGACAAGTATATAGCATATGACTTGTTAAGACAACATGCATGTGTTAATATGCTATTTTATGTGTATAAAACATGTACTAATATGCAAAAACAGGTTGTAACATTCATTATGTATAAATTACATAATATAGTTTCCAATAATTATTTTTAACAAAAATAAACGCCAAATTTGTTCATTGATTAGTAAATTTCACAACTCATGTGAATAACTAGTAATACATAATAAATTGAATTTATTCATCAAATATACTCACAACATGTACAAATATGTCGATTAAATAGAAATCATGTAATAACTGCGAATTTCTAAATGAGTTTTTTTATATAAATCATATAATGTTATGTATAATTGTATATCTAGATTTGCATATTTAAATTTAAGACAATTTAATGTTTTACAATTTATTAGAGCTTATTCTACACAAAATTCTGTTTCCCTCCACAAGATTGATCCAGCTGTCTACCTCATATTAACAGAGCGGCTTCAAGTTTATTAAGATCAAATCCTTTATAATAAAAGATAAATGCCATACTACCTCCACACACAATAAGTAAAAGCTGCTCTGTTAAAACAATAACCTAGCAAAAGCCTTAGAGGGATCCAGCTGTCTCGGCCATGTTAACAGAGCGGTTTGAAGCTAATACAGCGCAAATCACTTATAAAAAATAACACAAATCAAACTGTGTGAACCAACAATAAGCCAAAACTGCTCTGTTAAAACACAAACCTAGCATCTTATCATTTTCCCCCCATTTCTCCCACAAAAAAATTCGGCCCCCGCCCAAAGCATGCTCTTCTGCCTCTTCAACATGTTAATTTCGCCCCCTCTTCCTTCATTCCCCCAGCTAAAACCTCTGTGGCCTCCTCTCACTGTTGCCCAGCTACAATCTATTTACACAAATTTCACCCCTCTGAGCACCTTACACCTATTGACACTCCTCCGAGGCTGTTTTGGAAGCTCATCACATCGATTTGGCAAACCTAACTCCAAACGGAAGTGATTAATCAAAATCATTCCTCAAGGTCTTTGATATTACTTCCTCTTCATGTAAATTGAAACCTATTTTCGGATTGAGGTCTATTTTGTCGATTTATCTTCAATTTTGTCAAATCACTCTTGAAATTAAAACCTGGCTCTTGATATTTTGCATACAACAACTGAAGTTGTTTTGTACTGAAGTTATCTTGAATTCTGGAGTTGTTTTGTACAGCTGCTAAATTCAAACCCATTGCTTTAATGTTTTCTTTCCTTTTATTGAGGTATTAGCTGCTTGGTACTGACCCTAATTTGTAAGAATAGTAAAATTTCCTAATAAAAAAGGTTGATAATACAACCACAAGGGAGAACACCTGCACATTTCCTTCATAATGTATTATGTGCAGTTTTCCATATTAGTGAAAAGATAAGTTACCTTGAAACCCCTATACCATGGATCCATAGGCTCCATCATTTCATCATTAAGCAACCTTCTAACATTTGCAACAACATCTCTTGGATTATAGTTTGGTATGTACGAGCTCCATCCTGTACCTATTCCTTCACTTCCGTTCACTAAAACCAAGGGGATGATCGGCATGTACCTAATTAATTAGCACATATCAAAAAATGATCACAAATCTTTTTAACCAAATAGCTAGGTTCCCCAAATGGCACAAAATGCAAAAGCACTTAACCAAGTAGGCTCAATTGACTGCCCGTCCTCATTCAAGTAGTCTAGAAGTATATCATCATCTTTTGGGAACAAAAACCTGGTGATTGGGGACAAGCGGGTGTATACGTACCTTGCACTTGCATGGTCTTTACCGCCCTGTATAGTAAAAAATAAAAAAGACCAATTATTAAAAAATAAGCATAAACAGATACCAATTGAATGGTGCTGCTAAAATTTCAGGTACCTTGTGCCAAATGGGCACATTATTAACTAAAGCAAAACGTAAATGTATCATGGTTGCTCACCTGGTGCCTTGTTCCAAATTGACCATTTGGCTGGAGAAGGTTTATGTTGTTGCTTCCAACAAAAAGGTTTATGTTGTTGCTTCCCACAAAAAAGTTCCTAATAAATGCTCTATATTGTGTTTCTTTTTAGATAGCATAATTAAAATTAAGAAAACAATTACATAAAAACTCATATCATACCTTGGCTTCTTTCACAAAGTTACGGTTGAAAGAGCAAAAAAGGATCTTTCTCTGGCCTGGTTTGAGGCCATCAACCATAGATGGCCTCAAACCAGAACTTGCTTTTAATTGGTAAAAGTTACATTGGGTTTTAAATGCTCCTAGAACTTGCTTCTCCATTCTCCAGTTATTGAATAAGGTTTTCTTTGAATTATTTAATCTTCTTCTACCAAGTTTGGTCCAAAAAGCTTCCTATGTGTACAATAATTGCAACATGATTTACAGTCATGTGTGTTAGTAGTAGTATCTATGAATTTACTGTAATTGTTCCAAAGCTGGCAAAAAAAAGGTAGTGTTACAATCCAAACACGCATGTGCTTACCCTGCATCTTATGCTTCTCCAGTCTTGGTACAACAATATCTTCCAGTCTTGGTACAATGACAGTAAATTCAATGACAGTGCCAATACTAACTTACAATCCAAGGAGAATTTACTATTATGCTAGTCCGGTCTTTGTACAATGTATTATCAATACTATCTTACATTCTATGCTAATGTAGGGTCTAGGTGCTGATTTTATAGAATCAAATGAGAGAGGCGCTTTCCAAGCACTCCTCAATGCGCAATCTGGACAAGAGGTGGCAACGTGTCAAGCTGCACTCAACCAATGGTTCGGGGAAGAAAATGAGAACAACCGGCCTTTCTAGTGCAGGGTTTGTCAACCTTAATCACAGAAAAGAAGTATTTTGAAGCTTAAAATGGTGGCCCCTTTTTGTACATTTTTGGTGATGGGTCGTACATATATTTTTGGTATAGGAACATGTTATTTATAGGTTATGGTTGCAATCCTTTTTGGTCTTATATATGTTGTCATGCATGCTTGAATTTACTATGTTGATAAATGATAATTAAAATGCAAATCTCCATGTTTTATTGTGTTGTTGTTCTTATGTTTCAATGACAAATGTAAAAGATTTCTTGGTTGCCACTGGGTTGGTACCAAATTGGTACCGGTACCAGATTGGTACGGAGAGGATTATAGAAATTGGGCGTGCTGAAAGTTTGCTGGAACGTCACTTTTTTACATCGGAATATACATACAAATATGGGGTAATATATTGCATGAAAAAGGTCCAAATGACATCCTTGCAAAAAAACTGGTGGGGCCCACCTCGGTTAACCTTGCAAAAAATTCGGTGGGGCCCACCTTGGTTAACCTTGCAAATAAACAGGGGGCCCCACCTTCTCTAACCATGTAATTGTTTAGTTCATTTGCCTTGCAATAAACCGTGTGGGACCCACGTTCTTCAACCTTGCAAATACTAAGATGGGGCCCACGTTCTTTATCCTTGCAAATACTCCCTGCAGGTGTCAAATCTCAAACTTTTTGCAAGCGTAGTTATTTCAAGAGTAGTCTCTTGCAACAAAATTGGGAAAAGTTATTGCAAGGGTAGCCCTTGTAACAAGTCAAAATTCGAGTATTTACATGGAGGCTTGTTCCAACGGTGGTTTTTGCAAGGGTGGCCCTTGCAAAAAGTCTTTTTCGGGCTTGTTGCAAGAGTGAGCTCTTGCAACAACCGCAATTTTGCCCTTGCAAGAAGTCAAAATTCTAGTAGTGTCGTAAGGTAGACGTGTTTCAATGTTTGGATTTGTTGTTTGGAATAAATTCAATAGATTTTAGAGTTAAGTTCACACAGGATTCTGATAAACTTAAGAACAGCCTAGTTCTACTGCATAAACTAACTCAATCATGTCATGTCATGTGACTATTTTTTTCCAACATTATTTTGTAATTTTGATTTATTTTTCAATAGTTTCTTATTTTTTAGCATTTAAAAAAAATTCTATAAACTAACTTAAAATCTAAAAGAATAAATAAATTAAACGAACATGAATGTGTGATGGACTGATGGGACTAGTATTGCACTCTGCTGAAGTTACTTAGTTCGTGGTAGTGGTTTGAAAAAACCCGTCCGGTCCAAGACCAAACTCACCAATCCGTGGACCGCCCCTGGATCGGCTCGAGCCCGTGGCAATCCGTGGACCGGACCGTTTAAACGGGTGGGCCGGGTTAACCAAGGCGCGGATCCAGATTTTTGGACCCAATCCGGGATAACCCGACCTGTTTGAACCCCCGGTCTCAGACCGGACCGAACCGGACTCAACCCGTGCCAACCCCCGGAACCCGGACCCGAACCCGGGACCCGCGCCAATCCGGCGGGATCCGAGCCAACCCGTCCCAACCCGGGTCAACCCGTTTCAAATTCAAATAAAAAAAACGGTTATCCCCCTCGAAAAAAAAAACCATAAATACACCCCCATTCTTCATACATTTTCACATCTCATACCCTTATTATTTTCAAACGCTCATTCTCTCAATCTCATATTCTCATATTCTCAATATTTTCATTATTCTCAAATTTTAATTTTATTGTTAAAAAAAAAGTATACTTGGAAATTTATTTCATTCTACAAATATGCAAACGGAATTACGAAAGTAGAGGAATTGCGAAGTTCGGCACCTCCCGCAAGATTTTCCCGCGAGATTAAAATATTATATTTATTTTACATTTAGTTAGATTTATTTTACTTAGATTTATTTTTAGTTAGATTTATTTTTTGTTAGATTAAATTTTGTTACATTTTGACATTTTGTAGAGTAATTTAAAATTTAAATTGAAATATTGAATGTTAGATTTATTTTTGTAGTTAAAATTTAAATTGAATGTTAGATTTTAAATAGGTTAGATTTATTTTTTGCTAAATTTAGTTTTTAGTAATTGTTAGATAATTAGAATTATTTTTAAATAGGTTAGATTTATTTTTAATATGTTAGATTTATTTTTGAATATGTTAGATAAGTAGATTTATTTTTTTAAATAGGTTAAATTTATTATTAATAGGTTAGATTTTATTTTTGAATAAGTTAGATAATTAGATTTATTTTAAAATAGGTTAGATTTTATTTTTTAAATTCGGATTTATTTTTAAATAAGTTAGATAAATAAGTTAGATTTATTTTTGAATATGTTAGATAAATAGATTTATTTTTTAAATATGTTAGATTTTATTTTTCAAATTCGGATTTTATTTTTAAATATTGAATATTATATTTTCAAATAGGTTAGAAAAATAAGTTATATTTTATTTTTGAATATGTTAGCTCTTTTGATGTATTTTTAAATATGTTAGATTTTAATATTTTTAAATTCTGATTTTATTTCTAAATAGGTTAGATTTTATTTTTTAAAATTCGAATTTATTTTAAACATGTTACATAAATAAGTTATATTTTATTTTTGAATATGTTAGATAATTAGATTTATTTTTAAACATGATATCTTTATTTTTTAATAGGTTAGATTTTATTTTTGCATATGTTAGATAATTAGATTTATTTTAAAATAGGTTAGAATTTATTTTTGAAATGTGAATTTATTTTTAGAAAGTTAGATAAATATGTTAGACTAATTTTTGAATATGTTAGATAAATAGATTTATTTTTTAAATATGTTAAATTTTATATTTCAAATTCGGATTTATTTTAACAGGATAGATAAGTAAGTTATATTTTATTTTTGAATATGTTAGATAATTAAATTTATTTTAAACATGTTATATTTATTTTTAATAGGTTAGATTTTATTTTTTAAATTTGGATTTATTTTTAAATAGGTTAGATAAATATGTTAGATTTTATTTCTCAAATTCGGTTTTATTTAAAAAGGTTAGATAAATAAGTTATATTTTATTTTTGAATATGTTAGCTTTTTTGATTTAGTTTTAAATATGTTAGATTTATTTTTAATTGGTCAGATTTTAATATTTTTTGAAATTCGGATTTATTTTTAAATATGTTAGATTTTATTTTTCAAAATTTGTATTTATTTTAAATAGGTTAGATAAATAAGTTATATTTTATTTTTGAATATGTTGGATAGTTAGATTTATTTTTAAATATGTTATATTTATTTTTACTAGGTTAGATTTGAATAATTCGAAATTCGGATTTATCTTAAATAGGTTAGATTTTGTTTTTTAAAATTCGGATTTATTTTATTTGGTTAGATAAATAAGTTATATTTTATTTTTGAATATTTTGGATAATTAGATTTATTTTAAACATGTTATATTTATTTTTAATAGGGTAGATAAATAAGTTCGATTTATTTTAGAATATGTTAAATTTTATTTTTCAAATTCGGATTTATTTAAATAGGTTAGATAAATAAGTTATATTTTATTTTTGAATATGTTAGTTCTTTTGATTTATTTTTAAATATGTTATATTTATTTTTAATAGGTTAGATTTAATATTTTGAAATTCGGATTTATTTTTAAATAGGCTAGAATTTATTTTTAAAATTCGAATTTATTTTAAATATGTTAGATAAATTACATTAAATTATATTACATTATGCTAAATACGGTAAATTACGCTAAATTACATATGAATAGGGACGATTTCTTCGCTGAAAATGCGAAAAACAATGAAAATTTGAATTTTTTTTTGTTTAAATTATTTGATAGATTACTTCTTTTAATATACAAATAGCACACTTATAGTAAAACATGCTAAATTACTTGAAATTATGTTGAATTACACTATATTAAGTTAAATTACACTAAATTACATTACCTTACGCTAAAATACGGTAAATTACGCTAAATTACAATACATTACTTATGAATATGGAGGATATCTTCACTGAAAAGGCGAAAAATACTGAAAATATGAATTTTTTGTTTAAATTATTTGATAGATTACATCTTTTGATATATAATTAGCATATTTATACTAAAATACGCTAAATTACTTGAAATTATGTTGAATTATACAATATTAAGTTAAGTTAAACTAAATTACATTACACTACGCTAAAATACGGTAAATTACGCTAAATTACATATGAATAAGGACGATATCTTCACTGAAAAGAAAAAAACCCTAAAAACGCTATAGCGTTTTTGGACCCTAAACGCTAAGCTATGGCATGAAAATACGCTAATTGCGCTACGGCCGCTATAGCGGTAATAGCGGTCCGCTATAGCGCATAGCGTGTAGCGCGCTATTTGCGCGCTATGCATATTGGGCTTTTTTAGACAATTTATATGGGCTTAAATAAAGATCCATAAAATTTATTTTGTATAGAAAAATAAAATAAAATGAATCATGATACTTAAGATATTTTGTATAGAAAAAGATTGATAGTTTATGATATTATTATGGATATTTTGAACCATGGACTTTTGTACTAGTTCAATATGAATATTATAATTTCTTAATTAATTTGGTGTTATTTATTGTTCTATGAAACTTTAGATAATGTTAATATATAGTACAAATATATAATATAATTTTTGTAAAAAAAAAAACGCTATTTGGAATAGCTTCCGCTATAGCTACGCTATTCGCTATAGCTTTTTTTGTAGCCTTCCCGCTATGACGCTATAAACGCTATTTAAAACATTGGTTTAGAGAGAAGTTTTTTAAGCTTTTTAAGCAAATTAGAAAGGTAATTCATACCTGAAAGATGTAAGCTCAAGAGGAGTTTCCTTGCTTTTCTTTACTGTCTTGAGCTTGATTTTCTCCTTTTATTTTTCCTTTTTATTTAAAACTTTCAAAAATAATAAATGTGAGAGTTACATAGATTCTAGTTCATCTTAGGATGAATAAAATGAAATATGTAGCTTGATGATCAAATAAAATATTTTCTTTTCTTTTCTTGTATTTTCTTCCCTTTTAAACATAAAATATATATATATATATAATAAAAATATGTTATAATGTCTTTATTTGCACTTTTCTTACCTTTTAAATGATTTTTATGAAAATAATAATAAAAAAAATCAAAATATGACTTTTCTTCCTTTTTGCTTCCTCTCCTCTTTTTATTTTCGATTTTTTTATTATTTCTTTTAAAACCCTTTAATTCTCCTTTTAAAACAATAAAATGGTACAGGGTATAGATGTTGAGCTGGATAGCTCCATTTATACCTAAAGTCATTTAATTGTTTTATTTAAGGGAATTGAAGAATAAAACAAAAATATAGAAAAGTAATGAAAGGATAAATAAAGGTTGAGCTGGATAGCTCCCTTGTTTATTCCTACTAAATGAGGTCTGTATTGCATAATTGAAGGATATTTAGCTTCCTTGTGTGAAAGATTACCAATGTGTATTAAATTACACTTTATAAGGAAGTTCAATTAATCATTGTGCAAATAGTGAGAGAAAGAGGGTCTAAGGTGTAAATAGACAACAATCCAATATTGTTCTATGTCATTTGCACCTTTCATCCAATGAAATCTCAATGATACACCTCTCAAATGATGCAAAAAGCTTTGAAAATGTGATTTTAACAAAAGCAGGGATCTTTCTGCATAAAAACAAGTTCTTGACAGATTTTTGACATATTAAAATGAAATGATGATTCTTGGAGCTTCCCTTTCTTTTATTACTTGTTAACACCAAATAATAGCCTAAAAGCTATGAAAAATCATGCCAAATAATGGATAACTCATGACTTCAGTTGTAAATATCCCAAATCAGTCTCTAATGCCCATCACGAATAGTGGACTAGCAATATGATACTTGGCATGTGCCACTGGTACAAAGAAAGCACTCAAAAGTGTTAGAATGACCCTACTAGTAAAACAAACAATCTGAACTGACACAGAGACCAAACTGAAAAATGGACTTCACCATCAGACAAAGGACTTCAAAACACACAAAATTGACATAAATTTTACATTTTTCTGATTTTATTTCGATTTTATATGAATTTTCAAAGTTTAGCATTCAAAACAGAAAAATCAGCATTTTAATGATAAAAGGCATCTGCTGGTAAAATGGACAGTACAAATTGACTCAAAAATCAAATCAAAGAACAAACATCATGATTAAATAAAAGACTTCAAGATACACAAAATAGACACAAATTTCATATTTTTCTGATTTTATTTCGATTTTATATGGATTTTCAAAGCTCAGCTCTTAAAAACAGAAAAATCAGCATTAAAAATACAGAATTTCCTTTATTGCCCCTCTGCAGAAACAAATACTTTAAAAATCAAAATAAAATAGTAAAAATCAAAATAAAATAGTAAAAATCACAAAATTCTATCTGAACATAATATAAATGCTCCTTTATGAATTAATAATAAGAGATTGCATGATCTTTAAGAAAAATCAGAATTTGTGACTTAATTCAATTTTCTGGAAAATTAGAGACTAATATTCACTATTGCCTAAAAATAAAAATTTAACTCAAATGATAAATCCAAACACCCTGCTATGTTACTAAAGCTCAAACCTACATTTTGAATGTCTCAACTGTGACTTAGAGAATTTCATCATGTGAACCGGTAAACCGGTACCAAGCCGAGAAATCCAAGTTCCAAACATGATCAATACCCGAATAAATTCAAAATCAAATCTTGCAACAGTATTTATATGACAAAGTGATAACAAACAATCAAATAATTTAGAGAAACATCAAGATCAAGCAAAGAAATCAAATCAAGAAATCGATTCGGATACCGAACTTTGTCTCAGCTCTGAACCACCGCCCTAGCGGCCGGCGATCGCCGATGATAGGTGGAATAGGTCCAGAGATGAAAGGCGATGTCAACCATGTATCTACCTTGCACCGACGTGACCGGAGTTGGTCGGAGATTAAAACCCTACGTCGGAACAAATTCCGAGTTTATATCCTCAAGCACGAATATTGAAGCAAGCAAGAACGTTTGATCTCGGCGCCAAAGCAAAGTTTAAATGAAATATGCGAATCTCAAAGCAAACATCAATCCGAGAGTCCACATCCAAACTTTAAACCGATAATTAACTGACCTGTAGACCCCCTTTGTCATCGGCCTCATTTTCAATATAAATCCTTCAACCGGATCTCAAAGATGTCTAGTACCGATCTTAATGCCAATGCCAAATCTCAAAGCCCAATCTAAGAAGCAGAGGCCCAACACAAATCTCAGAACCTAAGACACATATTCTAAACCCCAAATTTCCCATCTTGAAGCCCAACACACGAATCTCAGAGCCCAAATAATAAATAAAATAATTAAATTAAAACCCTTGTGCAAAATAAAGCCTTTTGACTTCTAATATTTATAGAGAAGTCCCTATGAATTTACAGATAAGTCCCCAGCTGTCTAAAATCTCTTCATAACAATCCCTGAAAACCCAATTTCCCATTCAAACCCTGTCTAAAGCCCATATTACAATTTCATGTCCTCCCAGCTTCATAAATAAGCCCTTGACAGAAAAATAATTATTTACAAATAAGTCCTTCTCAGTCCTTTTCAAGCATAACTTTTTCATCTTAAGTCCAAATTGACTCAAACCACCTCCAAAATGAACCCAAATTGAATTCTTCATGTTTCTAAATCAAAATTGAGCATGTCCAAGCATCAACCAAATCCTGAAATGATCAAAATACCCTTTCTCACTCAAATTCAAATGATTTATTTATTAATAGAATATAAATGAAGCATGTCATGAATAAAACATAAATAAAAGGTGTATAAATATTTCTCAAGCATCTAAAATTCATTTAAATTGCAATAAACATTATTTTAATATAAAATCACACACTTATAGACATATATGTCCAAACAAAAAGAACCAAATCAAACCCAGAGTCAATGCATGAGTCCCCTTTTAGCCCCATTATTCAATTCACAACAGATAGGCACAAATCCCGGAATGGACGAGGTATTCAGTATGGCTTGGAATGGTCATCTGATGTAATTAACAGCGGGGGCTTGCGCCCGCTGGGAGTTAAACGTCCCCACAATCAATAAACTCTCTCGATAGACTGATTATGAACAATATGTCTGTCGAGGGTGAACCAGAAGCAATTGTAGAAAGAAATAAATGTTTGAAGTTTAATGTTCTCTCTATGTCTTGAAAATCGAGAGCATTGAATCTTGAGACATTTAACATATATACACACACCTTTCCACGTTGTGCAACTTTTTGCGCCACACAATAACGCTAAATTACGCTAAACTACATATGAATAGGGACGATATCTTTACTGAAAAGACGAAAAACACTGAAAATTTTAATTTTTTTTTAAATTATTTGATAGATTACTTCTTTTGATATATAATCAGCATATTTATACTAAAATACGCTAAATTACTTGAAATTATGTTGAATTACACTATATTAAGTTAAATTACACTAAATTACATTACATTACGCTAAAATACGGTAAATTACGCTAAATTACATATGAATAGGGACGACATTTTCATTGAAAATGTGAAAAACACTGAAAATTTGAATTTTTTTGTTTAATTATTTGATAGATTACTTCTTTTGATTTATAATTAGCACAATTATACTAAAATACGATAAATTACTAGAAATTATGTTGAATTACACTATATTAAGTTAAATTACACTAAATTACATTACATTACGCTAAAATACGGTAATTATACTAAATTACGCTAAATTACAAATGAATAGGGACGATATGTTCACTGAAAAGGCGAAAAACACAGAAAATTTGAATTTTTTTTGTTTAAATTATTTGATAGATTACTTCTTTTGATATATAATTAGCATATTTATACTAAAATACCATAAATTACTTGAAATTATGTTGAATTACACTATATTAAGTTAAATTACTCTAATTTACATTTCATTATGCTAAAATACGGTAAATTACGCTAAATATTGCTAAATTACATATGAATAGGGACGATATCTTTACTGAAAAGGCGGAAAACACTAAAAATGTGAATTTTTTTGTTGAAATTATTTGATAGATTACTACATTTGAAATATAATTAGCATATTTATACTAAAATACGCTAAATTACTTGAAATTATGTTGAATTACACTATATTAAGTTAATTTACACTAAATTACATTACATTACTCTAAAATACGGTAAAGTACGCTAAATTACACATGAATAGGGACGATATCTTCTTTGAAAAGGCGAAAAACACTGAAAATTTGAAAATTTTTGATTAAATTATTTGATGGATTACTTCTTTTGATATATAATTAGCATATTTATTCTAAAATATGCTAAATTACTTGAAATTTACATATGAATAAGGACGATATCTTCACTGAAAAGGCAAAAAACACTGAAAATTTGAAATTTTTTTGTTTAAATTATTTGATAAATTACTTCTTTTGATATATAATTAGCATATTTATACTAAAATATGCTGAATTACTTGAAATTGTGTTGAATTACACTATATTAAGTTAACTTACACAAAATTATATTAGATTGCCCTAAAATACGATAAATTACGCTAAATTACACTAAATTACATATGAATAGGGACGATATCTTCACTGAGAAGGCGAAAAACACTGAAAATTTGGATTTTTTGTTTAAATTATTGATAGATTACTTCGTTTGATATATAATTAACATATTTATACTAAAATACGCTAAATTACTTGAAATTATATTGAATTAGACTATATTAAGTTAAAGAGGAGGGTTTCAATGCTCCCAAATTTCTATACTCCCAATGCACCCAATTTTTTATCTCCTTTATCTCTATTTTCAACGTTCGAACAGTCGATCTGAACCGCTCAACATGATCTTCATAATAAATTATGCTTGGAGACCAAATTTTATATTTTTTAGATTTTTTTACTATTTTTTAAGATATGTACAAAATCAATGTTTTAAGGAGATTCTGGACCATCCGATAAAGTGATTTTGTATCTATCTTAAAAAATAGTAAAAAAATTCTAAAAAATATAAAATTTGGTCTCCAGGCATATTTTATTATGAAGGTCATGTTGATCGGTTCAGATCAACTGTTCGGACATTGAAAATAGATAAAATAAGGATGGGGTGCATTGGGAGCATTGAAAAGATGGTGCATTGGAACCCTCCTATGAGTTAAATTACACTAAATTACATTACATTATGCTAAAATACGGTAAATTACGCTAAAGTATACTAAATTACATACGAAGAGGGACGATATCTTCACTGAAAAGGCGAAAAACACTGAAAATTTGAATTTTTTGTTAGCATATTTATACTAAAATATGCTAACTTACATGAAATTATGTTGAATTACACAATATGAAGTTAAATTACACTAAATTGCATTACATTACGTTAAAATACAGTAAATTACGCTAAATTACATATGAATAGGGACGATATCTTCACTGAAAAGGCAAAAAACACTGAAAACTTGAATTTTTTTGTTTAAATTATTTTATAGATTACTTCTTTTGATATACAATTAGCGTATTTATACTAAAATAAGCTCAATTACTTGAAATTATGTTGAAT